>JALBCR010004154.1:0-300000 GCA_030710515.1 Abscondita cerata
TTACGTATTGGTTATTTGCATTTTCAATCTCTGATATTATGACATTCAAAACCACAAAATTAATCAGTAAGCTGTGGCTAAACACATGCAATATGCTAATGCATACTAAAGGTCTTTTAGTTCATATACTACTATGGATTCCAAATGTGTATGTTAACAGGGGCATGGCATAAGTGTTAATTCCTTTTGTGAGATTTTTAGCATTCAGCTTGGTTTTTAGTATTTCCTTTATTCTACTTACGTATTTTTCCTTTATGTTCTTTTTCATTGTTTTGTGATCGGTATTTTTCTTTTGTAACACTCCTAAATATTTGTATACATCATTTTCATCCATAGGTTCTATTGGTGGTATATTGTTACTTTCTACTCTGCTTGTTTGTTGGATGCCTTTCTGTTATGGTTTGTGTTTTACATTTATTTAGTCCAAATTCCATTTCTATGTCTTTGGAGAATGTGTGAATTAGTTTTAGAAGGTGAGTCAGGTCTCTCTCATTTCTTGCATAAAGTTTAATATCATCCATATACAGAAGGTGTGATAGAGTGTATTTAACTCCTTCTGGTGTATTATCTGTGCTCCTAATGTCGTTCTTTTTAAGATGTTTGATAGGATTGATTGCTAGACAAAACCACAACGGGCTCAACGCATCTCCTTGAAATATTCCGCGTTTAATATCAATGTAGTTTGTTTCCACTGTTTTATTGTTTTCGTTGGTGACCAATTTTGTTTTCCATTTAGTGAGTAATTTTTTAGTACGTATTTTATCTTAGGGTCTATCTTATAGATATATCTAATATTTTTGCCAGCCAGCTATGAGGTACGGAGTCATATGCTTTTCTATAGTCAATGTATGCTGTGTACAGATTCTTTTTTTGTTTTATGCTTTGTTCAGTTACTACCATGTCTGTGATTAGTTGTTCTTTGCACCCTCTTGATTGTTTAATACACCCTTTTGTTCATCTGTTAGAATTTGGTTATCTGTACAATGTTCGTAAATTCTGTGGCAATGATGGATGTAAACCATTTATAAAGTGTTCGTAAACAGGTTATAGGTCTGTATTTTGAGGGGTGTCGTTGTCTTTAGGCTTTAGGTATGTTATGCCAGTTGTCATGTATAATAGTATTGTGTTAGGGTGTTTGATGAATTTATTAAATGTCGCTGCCAGGTAATTGTGTGTGCAAGTAAAGTATTTGAGGTAGAAATTGTGGATGTTATCATTTCCAGTAGCTTTCCAGTTATGTGTATTTTTCGTGGCTGCTTCTATTTCTATGTGTGTGATGCTTCCTTGATCTTTGTTGTTGTATTGACTACGTTGTCCTCTTCTTCTAATCCATCTTGCTGTGGCATTATGTTTCTCTTTTGACCATAACGCTTTCCAGTAGTTTTCCATTTCACTTTTATTTGGCACGCCATTGCCTTCATTAGACTTGTTTTTTTGTTAAGTTGTCATAAAACCGTTTTGGTTGTTAGTGAATTGGTTATTGTGCTGTTTTCTTGTTGTTGTTTCCTGTATCTTTTAAGCGTTTGTTCAATGATGACAACTTTTGTTTGATTGTATTGATCACTTCTGGTATGGTGTTGTTGTCTGCTTAATGTTTTGTATGAATTTTGTATTTATGTCTGATTTGGTTTACATGATTGCTTTAGTCTTCTGATCTTTTCCTGTTTTGTAGTTAGTCATTCTGTTTAAATCTGATCTTAGTAGTTCTTCAAATGTCATGGATTCAGACAAAAACTGAGGCATGACTTTATTTAGTATGTTCGTTATGTTATAGAGCTTTTTTCACGAGTTGTGTTTGGGTAAACTGAGTCTACAGGTTGGGTCTGTTCCTATGTATTTTGTCAATGTTTCTTGTAGTTTATCTTTCAAAGTGTCTTCCAGTTCTGTTTAATTATTTTCATTGCTTTGATTTCCCTCTTTTAGGTTTTCGGTTTAAATGTGATTGTCGGTAGAACAATCATGTTGTGTATCATTCTTGTCATTCCGTGTTCCAGTAATTTCTATTTCAACTTGGTTTTTGATTTGTTGTATTATTAAATCTGGTACATATTTGTTATTTATAATTGCCTTAAGCTGTCCAGCTATTTTTGTTCAGTAAAATTTAAGGTGGGATATTTTTGCTTTAAAAAGTTCATGAAGTTTCTTTCTAAATCTTGTTTTATTTCTCTCTCTAGATTAGTTACTGTCATGTATGCATATACAACGGTTCTATTCATTTCATCAGTCCATTTTGTACGTTTGTTAGTCAGTGTACCAGGTACAGCAGCTACATTAAGTTGTGTTGCAGCGTTACTTCTGGTTTGAATCTGTGGTTCTTGTGCAGACTCTTGTGAAATAGCAGAGGAGGCCGGTACTGACTGCCTACGACTCCTATTTTCGTAAATCCTAGAGCTGCTGCTATTCCTAGCTCTTGAAGCGGGCTGCAATCTTAATTCACCTGGGTCAGTCCGTGTTCCTGGTGAATTTGTATCCGAAGCTTTATTATTATTATTATTATTATTATTATTATTATTAAACAACGAAATTAAATTTTCTTAATGTGAGGGTGCCATTTTACCTGGTAACTAAACGCTATATGTGTGTGTTACTTACTTTATTTCTGATATTATGCTTTAAAATAATAATTAACTGCTTTTGATCAGAAATAATGTTATTTTATTTAATTTGTAGCACAATATATTTTTGATGTCTTGAATAACCGACAACAGGTTTATGCGATATACACTGATTTTCAAAAAGTCTTTGACAAAATTATTCTTCGTGTTCTTTTTCTAAAATTATCTTGCCTTGGATTTAATACCTACACAATTAACTAGCTTCACACATTTTTGTACAATCGCATCTCGTTTGTTAAAATTGGTGATTTTGTGCCTCGTAAAGGAAATGTCACTTTAGGTGTTCCTCAAGGATCTCTTTGTGGACCGATTTATTTTATATTATTTATTAATACTATAATACAGTGTCTCAAATATTTACATTGTCTTTTATGTGCGGACAATTTATAATGTTGTCGAGAACTTTACTGATTGTTTGCTTATACAAGTTGATTTGAATCGCTTAGAACATTGGTGTGAAGATAATGCTTTATTTTTAAATATTAACAAATGTAAACATATATCTTTCTAGACAGATGATTCCTAACTATTGCGACATAGGTTAAGGGCGGGTTATTTAGGCTAAAATATGACCATAGGATTCAATATTCCTTAATAAAATATTGCTGTGGAAAGAGATACAAAACGTTAAATTAATTTTTTTTAAATTTTTTGTTAATAGTTTTACTGTAAATTTATCAATTTTTGTTACAATCGGCGGAGAGGCATAACTTTAGATAAAAAACATGATGTTTTGTACTATTTTACAATTTTTGTAGTGGACGCTACGTGAATGATTTCTGATGATGAGATCGACTAGTAACTTTTTTTGAAAAAACTTTTTAGTGATTAAAGAATATGACGTAAACATCATTTCTACATAATATTGCTACTCCTATTTAAATACAATAATTTCATCCGATTCCGAGAAAAACGCAGTTGAACAGTTCATAGTGTAAGAATTCCCTATAATCCTCGGCGAATTGAAATTAAAATAAAAGTAACGTATGTTAGCATTTTTACTTTAACCTTAAATTTAAGAACTAAAATGGAGTATAAATAATAAAACTAAATAAAACAAACGTTACAAAAAACCTCGTATCCCAAATTTCAGGACCATATTTAAATTTGTTCACAACTTACGGCAAAAAACCAAGAAAAACAAAAAAATTTTAACGCTTCCTAGGTCCTGAACAAAGCGTTTCGGACCTATGTTTATATAAACTCGATTGACATTTTAGTTTATTTTATAAGTTTAATTCTATAGTTGGTTCTATGTGTTACAATTTTTGTAAATGGAATATTTCTGTTAATAAAGAACTATTATTATTATAATTATTATAATTATTATTATTATTATTATTATTATTATTATTATTATTATTATTATTATTACATTATTTCAACTACATAACGCCAACAAATACTAATATCCAGGATTCAACAACAAATTATTTGTTTACAAAAAAATTGATTATACTAAGTTTTATCGCTAAATAGGCAATCGCGCAACGCCGCCTTCAAATTTTACACACCACGTGTACTAGGGTTTATGTACATGCATACAAGTGTTCTTAATTCTACTTATAAATAATACAATAATTGATTAACCTAGTCACTGATCTAACAGGTATGTGAAATTTTTTTAAACTTCCTTCTGTGTTTTGACCTTCCTCTTTACGTTACTTCCACCTGTTACGGCTCCCACAGCTCGATCACAGACACGTTAATCCTTCTTATTACTTGCTTTTGACAGTTGACTTCTTCATAACATAACATTTTTAACATAATATTTTTACATTAGGATCATCGTAGGACTTTTTTAATCATCTTTTGGGCTTTATTTTATGTTATTTGAATTAAATTGGATTCAGAAAAGTTGTCGTGGCAGACGTTTTACTTATTTGTTGTCTAATTACATTGAATCCACTGTAGACAAACGCATTGTAATGATCAGTTTTTAAACTTAAAATGGATTTAGGCGATTTAATTTAATCACTATACTATTTAAGTAATAACATCAAATTGAATTTCAATTTTCAATATTGGGATGCAATTATTGTAAATTTAGTTTAATTCAAATTAGACTACAATACATAAAAGTGAATAGAGAGAAAATAATTTTGACGATATTCCAAATATTTTTTTTATGTTCGTTAATGAAAAGGCAAAGTTTTAAATTCATAAGATGCTGATTTTTAAAACCTATTCTATAACTTGTTACACTATAAAAACCCTCAATTTTGGAGGCGCAACAAAGTTTTTGCCGACTATGCTTAGACGTTAGAGGCTGAGTGCGTAAAAGAACATTTGTCTCCCACTTACCTTGTGATAGAGAATAAAAATTTTTCTAGGATGTCACTATCAGTTGTTTTACTACCAGAAGAAATGAAAAAAATAGTTCGCTTCAGGATAGATTTAAAATAATACAAAAAGCTATTTAAAATTTATAAAAAAATCAGAAAGAAAACGTACTCACTTTCCAATATTTTGGTAACTTGTTGGTTTTTCAAAACTCAAACTATTTCAAAATAAGTTGTCGCGATTACTCCATAAGTGCAGTTACAAAAAGCTATTTACCGATGTAACATTTTCTTATTCCGTTTTCACTTTAGCTTTACGACAGTACAATTTCTTAATAAACTTTTATATTTAAGAATTACTTATTTTGCTAAGCGTGTCGTTGAATTATAATTTTCATTCAACGGCCAAAATCTTGTATTACAATTTTATTATTTAATCCTCTATATTTTTATTCTTACTAACGGCACTTATTTCTCAAACGTTGAATTCTTTTGTCACTATTTACAATATTTATAAACGTAAAGTGTAATTTTGTGCATAACTTCGGCGTTGCAAAAAGCGTTATTTTAACGCGTTGCGCTGCCATTTTATTCAAACTTACTTTTCATTTTATAGGGTGTAAAAAAATAAATGCAAAAAAATTTAAGAGGTGATTCTTTGTCAAAAAATATTGTGGGTCTTTCATATAAAAACAATTTATATGAGGAACTCCTGCTTAGTTACAAACATGGCGCAAAAAAACAGTTTTTAATTTTTTTACTAAAATCAGAAAATTTAAAATGGCAGAACATTTTTACTATCGAAAAGCATTAAATGAATATTTTTGTGGCATTCTCGTATAGTTCTAAGAGAGAGAAAAAGCTACCCCTAAATTTTATTTTTTTGAACTTTTTTTCATTTTTATATTTTATTATTTAAAAATTCATTTAAGATAACTTGATTCTTTCTAGACAAATAAGGAAAAAAAATGTTTTATTAAGTACATCGTAGGATTCGGGAAATCTGAAGTTTTAGTCTTAGTAGGCGGTTATCAATACAGTCAGTTTAAGGTTTTTTTTGCGCAAAATTTTGAAGATGGGGTATATAAGTGCAGAAATGGCCTACATACATTTTGTTTATGGTCTTTGTGATGGTAACTCTTTAGAAGCATCAAGAAGGTATGCCGAAATATATTCTCTACGTGTGGCTTCTCATCTCATTTGATTTCTAAGGATCCATCGACGGTTGCAAGAAACTGGTACGTTCAAAATAAGGAAAAATGATTGCTGTCGCTAACGCAAAGTTAGAACACCATAATTAAAGGAAGCAGTACTTAATCTAGTCACAAAGCAACCTGGGATCAACACTACAAAAATTACTTCGCAGTTAAACATTAATCCTATGATGTCGTCTTAAAAAAACAACTCTTACTGTTACCGTTAGAGATTTTCCATATCATCCCGAATTGTTTACTTGGATGTTGGAAATTACTCAACAAAATCGTAAATTTCCGGAACAAGTCCTATTCACAAACAAAGTTAGTTTTTCTAGAGAAACTATAAATAATGATCCAAATAACCACATTTGGGCGAAAGAAAACCCTCGTGCTATAATTGAAGCTCACACCAACTACAATTCCCTTTAACATGTCGTTTGGTTGTATTGCAAATCAATTAATTGGCTTGAAGCACTTCGGTATTTAAATTTAACATTTCCAAATGGATTGGACGTAGAGGACATCAATTTTGGCCAATCCAGACTTAAACCCTATGAATTTTTGTATTTAGGGCCATTTATAAACATTAATGTGTAGGGCTCCTTTTGAAGACATGGAAGACTTAAGAAATTGCATTATTGTTTTATAAATTTTTTTAAAATGAAATATAAACAAAAAATAAATTCAGAAAAACAAATTTTAGGGGTGGTTTTTTCTTCCTCTTGGAACTAATCGAGCGTACTACAAACATATTTATTTAACGTTTTTTCGATAGCAAGAATGTTCTGTCATTTTAAGTTTTGTAACTTTTTTTGTTCTCAAGAAAACGTGCAACATGTTGCTTATGACTTAATAGTAAGCATTACATGGTTACTGCATAATATACTATTTTTTTAAGGTGAAGTCAACGAATTGATCGCGACAACTATCACGTACATAAGCAAACAAAAAACAGTTTTTCTGTTGAATGAAATTCAACGCAATTTAAATATGCATAACAAAAATTTTGCGATTATTCAAAAGAAAAGATTCCCACAAAGTAAGAAACAAAATAAAAATTACTAGTTTCTATTTAAAACGAGCAAGTTGTACAATACTTCTGGTACAAACTGAAGTGCATCGTTTATGGTGTTATTATATTTCAAATTATTATTCTTGGAACCACTACTGGTGTAACTTGAAAATCCTAGTAAAATTCTGTCTTCTATAACTTCTAATCAAAGCTCTTGGTATTACGTCTTGTATTTTATTTATTTATTCGTATGGTACATTATACAAATATTGTATTGTGATGTAAGTGTTATGTATGGTGCCCCAGAAGATCAGTATAAACCTGTATACTGTAGTGACAAAACCGTGTGCGATAGTGGATTGGTTCGTCTTGGCAAAGCATTTACTTCAAGGTTTGGAAAAACCACTATAACCTAAACATGCCAACCCTTACCCACCCTAGTATTCACATGTAATAATATTAATTAAGTTTTGAACAACATAGAGTTACATTTTAAATATCCTGTTCTTATGCGATTTACTTTTGACCAATTTTTTCTTTTTTGATCAACTTCAGACCATAATTTTTTCCATTTTTCAACTTCAAAAAAAGTGGTCTTGCAACCATATAAAACTTTGAGATTTAAGACTTTTAGCAGGAGAGTTGTCAATGTCATTCCAAATTGGTAACGTTTTGTTAAGTTGGCATTTATCTCATTCTCGTTTTAACGCTGCTTTTTATCGAATGTCTGATAGAGTAATATTACAAAGAACAGGAAGTCAATCGAAAAAAGTAGATTGTATAAAGGATGCTTATAAGAAAAAGCCGTCTATATTTCTAACCTTACATATTTTCAAATTTTGTTCCAAGAGGTGTGAGCAATTTTATCCGACTTCTTGTGGGATTAATGCAAATACTTTGAATATCGTTGATGTTGATAGTATATGAGTAGAACATTAAAAGTTTAAATTATTTTGTAACGAAGCAAAAATTAATTAGAACCAAACAAAAACTTTTAAAAAAAAATTGTCATTTTATAAATATAAATAATAAAACCTTTCGGTAAAAACTAAAAAAATACAAAATATGTGTGTATCTGTTCAAATTTAAAATAAAATCATTAAAATCTGTTTCAATTATTTTGTTTTAAAATCTCGACAAGCTGTTCAAAACTTTTCATTTATAACCGACATATGCAAACATACGCACTAAAAGCTCTCATCAAAGTTTTCTCGGTGTAAAAGTTTATAGAGCTTTATTTTGAAATTTAATAAAATATTAAATTCAAATCACCCTCAGCGCATCAGTTTAAATAAAGGATATGTTGAAACTTTAATGCTTATGGCTTTATTGGATTGGATTATGTATCCACATGATGTATTATTTGTTCTATTCTATAAATTAACAAAAGACGCCTACGTTTTTCGTTAGCGTAATAGCATGTACCAATAACATTATGTAATAAACAATTTAAACATTGTAAATTAATTAATGGATTTTATCCATTTTTTTGTAAATTATTTCGTGCCCTTAATAAAGAGTTATTAAGATACTTATTTCTTATTTCTAAACATTGTTATTTTTCTATGAAGTTGATTAAGTGCTGTTAAATTTGAGCGCATTCACTGAGAAGACACAAGTTCGAATCCAGGCAGTAAATAATTTTAATTCTTTCTTCATCGTTTACAATTAACATCCACCACCGCAATAATTACTTTGGAGCAGGTATATAGAAAAACAGTGAGTAAATTAACCAATAATTATTTGCAAAATAACAATATGTTTATGGATCAGAAAAATTCTTGAAATCATTTGGTGTATTTTTTAATCCAAAAAATTTATCAATAGATGACACTAACCAAATTGAAAGTAACCATCAATAAACTCTAAACAAATCGAGTAAAATAGATTTTTTCTTCAAGCGTGCTAAAATATGAATTTTACTATACCGCATTGAATATATAGAACGACTACATTATTTTACCGCGTACAATAATATTATTATTTTACGCTCAATTAGTAACTTAGTTTGCCGGTAGAGGTATTAGCACTTTTTAAGCAGAAAAATGCCGCAAATTGAAGGAACTCCACCTAAAATAAAACAAATCGCCGATGCCTTAGTTGAAAATTTGATCCCCAACAAATCGCGCAAAATATATGATTTTGCTTACAATAAATTTTTGAAATGGGCGCAAGAAAATAATATAATCAATTACACAGAAAATGTTATGTTAGCGTATTTTTCCCATTTGGCGGAAATTAAATATTAAACATGACATAAACTTAAAAAATTACGCAAAATTAATTTCCTTCTTGAAGCGCCAAGCTGATGGGTATCAACCAAAAAAGCAAAAAGTTTTCTCAAAAGAACATTTTAATAACTTTTTACAAAATGCGCCAAACAATGAGTATTTGGCCATGAAGGTAATTTCAAATATAACTTTTTCAATCGCTAAAGTAGATACTATTTTCTTAGATCGTATTAATATTCGGAGTTAGTGGGGCATGTCGTTGCGACGAACTAGTCAATTTAAGAATACAGGAATAAGTCACGGACATTTACCATAGTTGGAGATTTTTATTTAAATTTATGTAGACAATATATGACACTTCGACCTAATGACATCAACATAACAAGATTCTTTTTAAAATACCAAAATGGTAGATGCCACCGTGTCGTTATGGGGATACATAAAATTTCAGGTATACCAAAACAAGTGGCAACTTTTAAAACTACCTAATCCAGAGGAATACACTGGTCATACACTGCGACGAACCTCAGCTACATTGTTAGTTGACAATGGTGGAGACATTACCACTCTAAAAGACACGGTGGATGGAAATCTAACAATGTAGCTGAGGGATACATCGAAGACTCCTTTCAAACAAACGTGAAATTGCCAATAGAATATTAGGGTGCGATGAAGGTAACACATCTACCGTAACATCAGGTGATCTTAACAGGCCTAGTACTTCCACCGCAACATCGAGCATATCCCAGTCAAGTGAATATGAAATCCATCACGACTATAATGACGTCAATGTCAGTTCTAAAACAGCAAGTAGTGGATTAAATATTATTAACTCGACATTACAAAATTGTACCTTTAATATTACTATAAATAAGAAATAGGCATTTTTTCCACTATATAGTTACTACAAAAGAATGTTTGTTTTAAGTTTTCATCTGAAATAAGAGTTAATTATTATTATTGTTGTATTGTTAAATAATTATAGCTTTCTTTTCTTACTCTACAAATTAATACAAAAATTTTCCTTTACAAACTGTGTTAATACACACAACAAAAATAATGTTGTTTGACAGTCATGTTTGACAGTTGTAAAGTTGAGTTAACGCTGTTGCCTATTCATTCTAAAACCACCTCAATTACTTCAAGAATTTGGTTTTTACGCTTGAAGAAAAATAGTATATGCTACACGGAGTCGAACGCCTTTTGTGTTTCGCAATACCTTCGCTCAACACAAAAAGAATGCGTTCTACTCCTAGTAGCATAATATACTATTATAACCAACGGTTACTTACGTGAATGAAATTACAGACCTATTTTTATTTGCGTACTAGTAACCAAACCCATTTGAAAATAGGCCTAATCTAGACAAACCTTAAATTAAAGACGTGAGGTCATTACTCCAGGCCAGAAGTCAAAAATCAGGTCAACTTGTGACTCCGCCTAAAATCAGCGCCTGGATCTCCTGAACAATTTGACGTATCGATCTCCGAAATCGGTTCAGGGGTTTTGGAGGAGAACACGAACATACACACACACAGACAAACGGGGCCACGATTTTATGTGTCTAGATAAATGTATAAAATTTATTTTTTGGTGTGTTACAATGACACGAAACTTTATCAGATGTCGCAACAGTTACCGGTAGTATTTATTTGGTTTTCAATTAAAACTTCTCCTCTTTCTCCTAATAAAACTTTCATTCTTTTATTTTCAATTCCTTACATTCCTCTCTTATGTGTTTAAAAATTTGCCACCCATTTCCACATATTCTGCATTTCGCACCAGTACTTGTTTTCATTTTTATTGTTGTATGTATGTATTTAATTAACTGTTTCTTACATTAAGTATTTACAATTTACATTTCTACAATTTATACAAACCATATAAAATCAATCATCTTTCTAACTAACCTATACCCTAAATTGTACACATCTTATAATATATCTACTTATTTCCTCCTCCTTTCTCTTCTAATCCTATTATTCTTTCCCTACTTTATATCACCTCCTGCATCCATCTCACTCCTTCCCTCTCTCTTTTAATATCTCTTTTCTTTACTTTCCCTCATCCTTTAGCTCATCACATTCCCGACTTAAGTGTTCCAAGTTTACCCACCCTTTCCCACACAGCCTGCACTTCCATCTATCATCCCCCATACAGTACCTATTTTTAGCCTTTTCATTCCTACATTTAAACTTTGCTATCATTCATTTCTTTTTCAAGTTCATCCCACCCCTTGAAATACCTAGGTATCCTCTTCATTCACCAACTCCTCATATTTTCTATTATATTTCCCCTTTAATTTTTTCCCTTCCTTTTTTGCTTCTGAATATCTCTGTCCCTTTTGCAATTTCCTCTTATTTTTATTACCTTCCCTCTACTTCTTTTTTCCACCTCCTCCCTTGCATATCCTTCTCTTTCGTAATATAGCCTTCTATCGTCCTGTCCATAACTTATTCTTCTATTTTTACTTTCCTCCACACTTATTTTACAATCTCCTTCTTTTTTGTCCATACATTTCTCATATTTCATTGCTATTCTTCTCGCGTGTATTTTTTAATTTTTCTATCTTTAGTTTCTCCTCAACTATGTACTCCGGCGTTTCTCTTTCTAACCCTAATATTCCTTTCCAATATCTTTCTTGCACTTTCTCTAACCTTTCCCATTCTTTCTATCCCTACATTTTCGCCCATATATTACTACACTCTTATTATGCTCTTAACTAACACCCTCCTTATTACGTTAATTCCAAACACTTTTCCCCAATCCTCACACTTGCCATATTATTCTCCTTCTTTAATTTCTAACACCTTTACATGTGCATTTTCCTTATTGTCGTACCTTATTCTATAGCCTAAATATCCCACCTCATCTACTTTCTCTATCACCTCTTTCCATCACTTCAATTCCTCGTCTTTTCTCTCTGTTTTTCTTTTTTAAAAAACTAACATTTTTGTTTTTTCCACATTTGCTTTCATTTCTTTTCCTTCTTTAAATTTCTTTCCACTATCCCCACCATTTCCTCCTTTGTTATTGCTGTTACCACCACAAAATCCATACTTTCACCTTCTCCATTATCATCTCCTTCCTGCTGCCTACTCTTCAATGTCTCCGTCAAGTCTTCTATATATAAAGAAAATAGGCTTGGGCTAAGTAGACACTCTGGTTTCAATTCCTTGCTTGTCCAAAACCCCTCACTCAATTTCCTTCCCAATCTTACACTACACTTTGTCTCCCCATATACTTTTCTATAGCTCTCACCACATCTTCTCGTACCTTTTTTCTCATTACTTCCAATAGGTTTTCTCTGTCCACAATGTCAAAACCTGCTTTAATGTCCAAAAATAAAGCATAAATAAATAAATAAACTTTTCTTATTGAATGTCTTATTCATTATATTTTTTATAACGTATATATTGTGTATTGTCCTTCTCCCCTTTCTAAACCCTATTTGCCACTCCTTTATTAACCCCTTCCCCACTATTTCATTATTTAATTTTTCTTGTAGAATCGTGGCATTTACCTTATATCCCGTGTTTGTAATACTAATTTCCTTATAGTTCCTTATTTTATTGTTCTTCTCTCTCTTATGTATTGGGCATATTATTGCCTCCCTTCATTCCATCGGTAACTTCTTTCCCCACATATCTTATTTATTATTTTCTCATCTTCTCTCTCATCTTTTCTCCTGTATACTTCCATTGTTCTCAATGTATCCCGTCCGTGCCTATAGTCTTATCTTTTCTTATTTTTTCTATCACTTTTCTGTTTCCTCTTCAGTAATTTCCTTTCCATCTTCAGCTACCTCCTCTACTTCTTTCTTTATCCTATTTGGCTTTTTTTTCTTATCATCTAATATCCTCTTACAATATTCCCTCCACTCTATCATATCTATCTTTAACCCTCCTTCTCTCTTCTTTCCTCTCTCCTTGTTTATGATCTTCCATGTTTTTCCTTCATTCCTCAAACTCTTTATCTTCTCCTCATTCTTTTTCTTTTATACGATCTTTGCCGTCGTGCACTTTTTTCTATACTTTGCTTTTAACATTTTTACCTCTTCTATCTCCATCAAACTTTTTTTTCATCTTTGTATCCCCTTCTTCATCTCCCGTTTCGCTTCCGCAAACTCACTACTCCACCACTTTCTTTAGTTTTTTTAAACTTTCTTTTCTCTACTGCCTCTTCCATCTTTTCCTCTATTTCTCTTATCTCCTCTTTTATCTCCCCCTCTTTCCATTGTTCTTTTTCTAGTTTGTTTTATAATTCATTATGCTGCTTTTCGTTCATATTTTTTTCTCTCTATTTATTTCCCCCTCTTTCTCCTTTTTTTCCTCTCCTTTTAACACTAATTCTAATGGTAAATAGTCTGACTCTTTGTCCTTTTCTATCCTGAAATCCTCTATCTCTTCTATTAGTTCCTTATCTGCGTAGACGTATGGTCGATTCCCCTCTACCTCATATATATGTACTCTTACTTTCACCCTTTTTTATACTCCAGTTAAGTATCCATAGTTTATTCTCCTCATAAAATCCAACAAATCATGCCCTTGCTTGTTTTCTTTTTTATCCTCACTTACTCTTTTTCTTTCTTTTCTATTTACCCACAACCCTCTGCTTTCTCCAATTCGAGCGTTAAAATCCTCTCCCAAAATAACTTTTGTTCCTGCTTTTCTCACTCCCAACTGTTCAATCCTCTTTCCCGTCTCACTTATCTCCTGTCCATATACCACCAATACTTTGTAAACTTCTCCTTTCTTCCTTATCACCTTTCTCACTACCACTTTTGTCTCTCTCATTTTATTGTTTTAAACTTTAGACATTTTGGTATTTCTTGAGTTATTAATTTCTTATGTAATTTATTGTACTTGCCTTTTGTTATATTTCATCTTCTCGTTTGCATCTGATTATTTTTATCTCTTTTATTCAATATTTCTTTCTTCCTGTCTTCTTACTCCAGTTATGTTTTTTTCCTGCACTAATTTTTTGTCCCTTCTCCTACTTAATTTTTCTTTCTTGCCTGTATGCTCATTTTTTCCAATTTACATTTTCTATAACTACTATGTTACGTGACGTATTTTTCTAGTTCTAGTGTTCATTTTCAGTACTTCACCTAAACCTTTTCTAATTCATCCCGTTCCGTACATCATGACACTTATCACCAGCTTTTTAAAAATCCATATTTTTCACTAACTTCATTTTTTCTTCTTCATCTACTTTTACTTTTTTTTTGTGTGATACTTAACACCTTATTTAAAAAAATGAAGAAGGTCTTCCCATGCAGTCATCGTGCTGTGGTTGACGCAGGCATTGATTACGGTAGAGAGTTTGTTTGCTACCGAGATTCGTGCGCGGTTGGGAAGCACAGGAACATTAGTTGAGATGTGAATTTTTAAACCGTGGACGGTTTGGGAAAATTTTACGTTTATCATTTGATGATGTAGGTGATGAAATGGAAACGGATTTGGTTGAATGGCTTTTTTGAAGATGCATAATTAAACCACGTCAGTCAAATCTAATGACGGTTGTCAAAACTTCCATCAAAGATAGAAGTTAAAAGGTTTGCCAATTATACCTTGTGTGGCACTATAAAAATACGTAACGTCTCTGGAGTTTGAGTTCTTGACTGGCGACTACAAAAAAATATGGTTTTTATCGAAGAAAAATTTTCACAACTTGATACTGACATTTGTTTTTATGTTTCAATTCAGGAATAATGACTATAATGGGCTCATTTATATTTAAAAAAAAATTAATATAATTTGTAATACGCAAACATAGAGGATCTATATACAAAATTGTCAAGGAAATATTTGTGATAGTGATATCAATGGAATTGATTCAATTGCTCTCTTCATAGGACGTATTTGTTACAAATAACTCTGATCCTTCTCTATCAAAAACTTAACCTCCAAATGAGACTTTTGATTGTTGTTTCTGAAAATCAAGTCATAATGACGTTTTCAAATGGTTCTTCAGCTGGATTTGATGGAATCAGACCTCGGCAGTTAAAAAGTCTGATTGGTAAAAGTTTATGTAACTCTCGCTATCCCGTCTAGGCAACTTCATGCTTTCTGGATTAACTTAAATTTTACACCTTTTTTTATAGATCTATTTTATGCTGTTTGGTTAAAAAAAATTGTAGTATTTTACCAATTTCCATCGGATCCAACTTTAGACGTCATTTTTCAAAATTAGGATGTTGCTGTCTTTTTGGGGAGATTTACATTATCTTAAACCAAAACAAGTTGGGTTGGGTACTAAAAGTGGTTGTAAAGCAGCTGTGAAATTATATCTAAATATTTATAGTTCTTCTAAAGATTGACGTCAAGATTCTGTTGAAAGAGATTATTTACTGACAATGGTTTTTAACAATATCCCCCTGGTTTAGTTTTATTTATGGCACTGTTATTCATCTCCTTCATATCTAATTTTTAATGAAAATTTAATTTTAGTTCAGTCTTTTAATTCACCCGGTTGTTGACAGACTTTTGTCACATCTTAACGTTTGATATTTAAATGATGGAGCTTTACGGGATTTTGCTGTAAGTGTTTTAAAGTCAATATTTAAAACAAATTCGGCCAATTGATCCAGGTATTCGAATCACTTCTGAAAAAAGATTTATCATTACTTGGTTTTCCTTTATTTGAAAATTTGTAACGGTTGTAGTTTACTAATAATAAAAGAAAGCGACGGTTCTAGCGGTACAACCTAGAAAGAAAAAGTAAGGAAATTTGGCTTGATGTAGCGAACTAAATTCGTGGAGAATCCAGTATTTGTAGTAGTTAGCACAGAAGCGTCCGACTTAGTCGGTGTGTGTGGAGTCGTTAAAGAACTGTAAAGAAATAGACTGCTGCTTAACAAGACGCCACCTGCTGGGTAATAGAAAGAAATGAAACAACCAACAGAAGTTCAACAGGTTTTACTAAATGTTTAATACGCTAACACGAACACAAATTAGAGAGACTGTCGCATATGATTACGTGCGTTAGTAACAACAATAATTAAAGCTCGCAAAAAATGTGTCAAATTTCAGGTAAACTTTTTAGTTACACTCCAAATTAAAGTTAGCGTTCCAACTGAGAATTGGTTACTATGAAGGCTTGAAGTACACACGTCACTTACACACGTTGACTTAAAACTAACTTAAACTCGGATTAAGAAGGTAAGTACCTCCCGCCAAACCAAAAGGCCTTTTGTTTTAGCTTCAACCAATCTATGTAAAGCGGCCAAGTTTTTATGGAGCTGGTTAAAACAAAACCAAACGTCGGTGGTGGAGTATACCTTGAATAAAATTTTGCTTAAATACTAGAGATTCAAACCGTTTAATGTCATATATGCGTGAGCTTCATACGTAATAATATTGAATAGGTTACTTAAACATTAAAACTAAGCTGTATTCTGTAGTATGCAGTTCCGAGAATAGAAGTTTCTGCTAGCGACAGTATTCGACAGCTTCAGATGGTAGGTGACCCCATTATTTTCCTTAAGGAAGATATGTAGCGAAGAACGGATGGCAAATATATTCCCTCAAAGTATAGAATAAACGACCCCCGCAGACCGTAGAGTTCACCGGCTGGTTGCAACTTAATTGGATGCAAAACCGTGGTAGTCGTCAGGTTTATAAGGAAACGTTTTTAAATAGCGATTCCAGCACCCCAGGAGTTATTCAGGTGTAATACAGGATGAGAATATGAGGTCAACGCACGTGCTAAAACATACGTCGTAATTAGAACTAACACTACTACGAAACAGAAGAAAGAAAAAAAAATACTTAGGGTGAATGCGGCCGGGTTTAAATTTAAACACCAATTCGACTTGAAATGATTGAAACACACATTAATAATTTATTTGTAAAATTTTAACTTTAAGAGGCACGCTATAAAACCAATGTATAAAAAAGAAGAAAATGTCCGCTGATCGTTTCCGAAACTTTTGTGTACTAAATTTCGACCTATAGAAAATTAGCAACATGCGTGGCAAATTTGACTTTTGTCGTAACGTGCTACACACAACACACGTTTTTAAGAAAGCTCTCGACATACGTTCAATTTTTTTAAATAAAACCGTAACAAATACAATTCTTGAACTCTTCTCTACACTCTTCAATAAATTGGATTTATTGGTGAAAAATTTGGATTGTATTAAATCTCATATGGAAAAATACAATCTTCATTAACATCAACACGCATTACTTCTTATAGATTTGGGTGATTTGGGAATTTGATCAGTAACTGATTTATCTTCACTAGCATTCTTTGTTTCTATTAATTTTATTAAACGTATAATTTTTTCTTTAAACAATAGAGTTAAGGTTCAATACACGACAGAAGCTTTGGATTTCTGGAAGCAAAATTGTACTGAAGCACAGACACTTGATCCATCTAATTTGCAAAGATGTTGGGACGTATTATTTATTAAGAAGAAGTTTCAAGAACTTCTTGATTCATTTGATCATTGCAACAAAGCCAGAACCTGAATCTGGTGCTTGTTGTCTGCTAATCTTGAAAACCTATTGGATAATCAATAGCTGCTGTCCTTAGGATTGGCTGTGAAATTTGTCAACCTTACACTTGCAATTGTGACTCTCAGATTGATAAATGGTCATTTTTGTGACGGTATTATTTCGCAAACAATTGATTTATAGACCAATTTCTCCCTACAGTATAGACAGCCGTGTTTACACTCATGCGTTTAAATATGAATTTTTATATTGAAAAATGTTCTGGGGATTTTAGTTGTTTGGAATTGCCAGTTCCGATGATTTGTCTGCATTTGTAAAAGTTATACCTTTCTTCCTATGTGCTGACTGTCGCCAAAAGGTGTACATGGAAATGTTGTCTTAACATTAAACAATCAGACATGTAATTTTTAATATCAATTAAAGTGAAATCATGCCATTTAAATTAGGGAATAGGTCTTCGATCACTGTTCCTGTGTAAGTACCTTTTTTACTTCCTTTGTTTTAATAAAATATTTGCTCTTACGGGTTCTATTAATTGCAGGCAGTTTTTTTTGTGGGTTTTTCCTTTGGCTTATTCTGCTGGTTATTGCAGACGTACTCCGTTTTAATTAATCAATAGATTTTTAATTCTATTTATGCTGGCAAGGATAATAATCGGAACATTATAAAATATTGAAGTGGGTTTGGTATTATCACCACCGTTGGAATTTCAACCTACCTAGGGACCGCCTTCTGGTTAAGGACACCACCCAAGATAAGCCTGTTATATGGTTCTTTGTGAGCAGCCCAGTAACTGTTATCAACGGAGTCCATTTTGATTTTCCTTCTCTTTATTGGGTAATAAAATATTAGATTTGGATACGAGAGCGGGCACATCTGCCGATTAACTGTCGAACACCGAAGACTTCCTGTTTATACAAGCTAAGTTATGTTTTTATGTCACGTTCTATGTATACGTACTGCAGCCGTAAATTTAGAAACGTACCTTTTTTGACGCTGTATAAATTTTTTTGTGAATTAGAAAGATACCTGATTAATTTTGTTCTCTTTTTAACCTATTTAAATAGTCGGCCAAGGTCCGGTGCTCTCCGTAATTGTTGTCATATACATTTTGAACAATATTTGCCACATGAACTTGGTGAATCGCTTGCAATGATTAATCAGTGCTACGACTGTCAAATACGCTAACTTATTTGGGGCGTTTGTGCCTCGAATTTGAATTCGTGCTTTAACTAGCTCTCATGAATTATTATTATTTTATGACTATATTTTGCTATTCATTCTATATGATATTATCTATTGTTGTGTCGATGTGTTTCTATGTGTATTTATATTTCTATCTACGTACGGTTTGTTTCTGTGTCTACGAGTTCCTAGTAGCTCTAGATATCTCTTATACGTAATCCTAGGTGGCGCTTTATAAAATATTCGTGCAGTGTAGAGGCTTTTATATCGAACAATTCTCAATTAACCCACGACCACTTCTGACTAAAAGGAGTTGCCGGCAGGCCTTCTAGCACTTTTATATATATATTTTTTAGTTTGTTTACAAATAAACTGTAACATATTGGTTTCTTGTGTTTAAAAAACGCTAGTAGAATGTCTTGCTATAGTGCTTTAAATATTATATTAAAGCACTTTCATCTCAGTCAACATCCTTCGTACTCTTGAACCTCAAGAAATGCAACGGGAAGATAGCAAAAGACCCGAGAACCCTTAAAAACAAGGCGAAACACTTGTCTGGGATGTTACCTGTGTTGTTGTCATGACTTTGACACGTATGTATGGTTGTTCAAGAAGTTCTTGTTTTGCTGCACTTTTAGGGGAACAATTGAAAAACACCAAATATTCCACCATTAAAGAAAATAACAGTTTTCTTGTATTCTCCTTTAAAACGTCTTCATCTTGAAACCCCAATGCCAAATAATTTTTAGGGAGTTAAGCAAAATATTATTAAAAAATCCGGATTTCTTTAGTCGCTAAGCTACTAATTAGTAGTGTTGCCCAACGTAGGAATGCTGCCGGCGTATTCGAGACTGTTGGCAATATATGTTCTGGACTTAAAAAAATTTTATTTGTTTAATTAATTCTGTATTCTCAAGATAATTTTAAGTTATTTTAATAATAATAATTTATCCATAAATGCTCCGAAAGAGATATTAAACCGATGCAATTAATAATTGCATTTAATAATCTCGAATAAAATTTTAAAATAAATGACAAGTATTTATTTATATATTTTTATTTGCAATACATCTTATTTATTTTGTCTGTTTATACCTTTTATTTTACTTATCTACAAAAATCACATGCAGGGTAAACACTACCAACAAATTATCTTGTAGCATTAAAACGATAAACATTGTTAGAATTTTTAAGGCATACATATGTCAAGATTAATCGAAACCACATTTTAAAATATTTTGGATTGTACAGGGTGCTCTAGAAACACGTCACATATCAAAGTTGGGTTATTTTAAATGGATTATTTTGAATTTTTTTCTATTTTTGAATTGTACAATAAAAATTAATGTATGTTCTTTAACGTGTTCCTATACCTACTTACTTCCGTTTCTGAAATAAATCGATTTTACCTGATTTGCAGACCCTCCAAAAAAATGCAATAATTTCAACATAAATAAGAACAAGCAACTTTGGTTTACACCACCTTACTAAGAACCTTCAACATATCTTTTGCAATATTTACTATTATCTTATGATGTACAGTGTGTTTTTAATACTACCGCATAACGACTTAAAACTTAAATAACTTGTTTAACTTAAATGAAACAGCCTGTTGGAATCAGGAACTAGTTACCTTTTAATCGGTATTAAGGTTACCAACCTCTAACTCTAATAGTTTTCAAGATATTTTAACATTTGCTAGTTTAACAGTTTGCAATTTACTGGAATTTAAGTTATCTGTGAGATATCAGTAAAATCAACATTACCTTGCAAACATTTTTCATGTATATGTCAATTCAGCTTTAAATATTAACCTTAAAAAAATTTCTTTTAGAACAAAGTAACAAAAATGTGCTCATGACTTATGCCGGGTTCTAAGAGTCAGTCGAATCACGCCCACCTGTCACAAACAACAGCAACCGTTATTAGTTTCAGCAAAAATCAATGACACTGTAAACATTGGTAACTTTGTTAAAAAAAAAATTCTAAAAATAATGGTTTTCAAAATTATCGTACTACTATTAGAGCGATTTAGTGCTACATAATAATTCGTTGGTAGTGCCCCACCCTGTATAACTGTTTTAAGAAACGAAATTATCGAAACGTTATTTTTGCAATATCTTATAACAAATTTTTTTTTGGTTTATCAAACAAAATCTATTCACAAATTTTGCTTTTATTTACTAAGGAAATTCGATTGCGTTTTTGAAAAAAACCAAATAATAATAACTTTTTACGAAAGCTTTTTATTTCTATCAATCACTAGAATATTGCAAATTTTAAAATTAAAAAAGAAATTTTGTTGACAAATTTAATAAATTTCCTAGTTATATACGTATATAAATTCAAACTTTTTATCAATGCTTAAAATAGAATCATCGACAGTTTTAGAATACATCGAATTGAGTATAAATTTTTGCATTCAATATAAAGACATTTCTTCAATCAAATGTTAACAAAATCAAAAGCGATCGAAAACTTCATTACGTTGTATATGTAAGTTCTAATAAAAAATTCGGCGAATATAAAATTTTTTTGCAGCCCATATATTCTATTTTTTAACGAAATATAATTCGATTGAAAAAAAAGAATATTTAACTGTGTAAACGTTTTGTTTGATTATGACAGCTTTGTGTAAATCCGATTTGATTATCATTTGCTTCGTTTTCTTTATCTGAATTTTTGCAACAATTTTTACAAAAAAAAGGCTTTGATTTAATTAGACCATTGCAAATATTATTTTTGACTGAAATAAAATTACGTTATTTGAAACTATGCCACATTTTCGTAAATGATTGACATCAGTGGCGTAGCCAGAATTCTGCTTCGGGGGAGTGGGGGGTGTTCCCACATGACCACACTCAAATGATATTTTGATAAATTCCTATGATCACGTTTTGATCACCTCTATCTACATTCCTAAATTTGATTTTTTACAAATATCAGTACTTAATAATAGGAGGTAATAATGTTTCAGTATCCAATAATAATAATTACGTTTTCTAATTTTATTTTCAAAATCAAAACTCATACTATCGTTCATAACCTAATTTAGTATAAATAAACAAAAACAATTTGGTCACCTGGATTTTTTGGAAATGATTTTTAGTGGCACAAAAATCTACAGGAAACAATAAACAGATATGCCATAGTAGTAATACAAGCATATATTTTTTAATGCCACCTGAATAATAAATTAAACACAAACAGATTTGTTTAATACAACATACAAAGGAATTGAATTTAAATTACCTTCTGAAATTTCTTCTTCATAAGAGGATTGTTCGTTTGGGATTCTTTGTCATTTTATCGAGGATTTCCTCTGCCGTGAACGGTACTGGCTAATGAATAATCATTAGAGCGAGGCCGTTGAGTCGTTCGTTCTCTATTGAGTTTCGAAGATAATTTTTTATTCTTTTTAGAGATAAGGATGACCTTTTAACCTCACACGTTGAAACAGGCTAGCACTTTCAACCAATTAATTGTTGTTTGTATAAAAATTCACATCACACTCACCTAAAATTGACAGAATCCTTTGAGGTCTCTTTTCTTGTGCGATTTTTCTCCATTTATGACACCACAATATATACTCATTTTTAGTTGTTGCTTCTGAACTTTTCCCTCATAAAATAATTTAAGGGGTTTAAGCTTCTCAATCTGAGCGGGATTACGGTTTTATGGAAGTAAAATATCAAACGCTTCCAATATATTTCTATTCTTAGCAAACCTTTTTTCGAGTTCTTGAATTAAATTGTCTAAGCACGGTAAAAACATCAATCTTTGATAATACTCCTCAGAAGTATTATGAGGTACGTTATCTCTCTGGGTTTGCTACAACACTTGACGGGGTACTTAAATTTTGGAACTGAAAATGTTTCCCATTATTGTCTCTGCTGTCTTATACAAACCAGTAAATTGCTCAATGTAATTACAGGGTTCTTCTTCTTGGGATTCTAGAATATTTTTGGAAAAGATAAAATATCGCTTGTATACTTGAAAACTGAAGATAACTAAATACCTGGCTTTTGAAGATACTTATCCAGTGGAAAGGTGAAATTAAACACAAATTCACAAACAAATAATTGCAATATGAAACTTCCTTTTTCTACAGAACTAAGAAGAGTCAAAGCAGTAGTAGACACAGATTGTTCACTTGAAGGTAATTCTTCTAATGTTTTAACAATAGCAGGAAAAGGTTCAACAAAGACATTAATTGCAACTTGACTTTCGACAAATCTAGTTTGACATAAACTTATCAGACATGTTAGTTTTTTGGATTTAGTTTCCAGATGTGCTATTTTATTCTTCAGAAACTCGTTCATTGATTCATTTAAAACCAGGTTTAATCTATGAGCCACACAATAAACATAAATAGTTTTTGGATACAGTTCCTGAATTATATTTATGTACACAAGTAATATGCCCCTTAAATGTTGCACAGCCATCATATCCTTGGCCGATCATTTTGTCCATGTTCCTAAACTGTTGCAGATTTCTAAAATTACCTTGGAAATATTCTCTGCCGACAAGTCATTTATATGTGTAAAACACAAAAAATTTTCTTTCAAAATTGGTTGAGGATCATTAGTTAGATATATAATGCATAGAGAAATGCGGGAGTAACTATGACTCTTTTAAGTGTAGTTCAGCGAAATTCTTCTGCAGTCGAGTGTGATTTTCTGCAGGGTGGTCGAGCCATTTTTACTTGCAGATGCCTCCGAGTGGATCCCGTCGGGGCTACCTTTGCAAAACGTAAAAGATTGTTTTGCTGCAGCTCGTAGCGTCAACAAAGGTGAAAAATTGCTGCAACTTTGGCAAGGATTTACTGTCATGTTTTCTGCTTTTTCCTAAGCTAAACAAGATTTTCTAAGACAAAGGGCAATTAAACCCATTTTGTATTTGTTACGGGTGTTTGATAATATCAACACTCACCTTTGTCTAACCCTACTCAATAAATTCGACAATAGTCAGATGTGTGCGGAAAAACTCTTCAACACCGAGGCTGGCATGAGACAGCATATTAGGAAACGGTACTGCAAGAGCTCCTCAGTACCTGAAACGTCCTGTTCTGTCTGCAATCGACAGTTTGATACCAATGCCGGTATGCGTTAGCACATGAGACTGGCCCACCTACTATAGTATAACCGCGACTTCAAGTGTCAGGCGACACAACCCGTTAGAGATCCAACCAGGTAGAGAGGCGAAGATCTCATTTGTATAATTCTGGAAGAGACCAGGTTTACAGGTTGTCACATCAACAACCATCTAGTCCCGCTTTTTCCTAGCAAGACAAAACATCCATACAAATCTCAAAGACTCCAGCAGGATTACCAGCCCATTCTCCGAGAGTTGGCTACGGGGACTCTTGAGAAACAGATTGAACGAGTATCTCTGCTGTATGAAAACGTGGATGTGGCATATCTCTTAGCACCCTCACCACGTGTGGTTGAGAATGGTTCGTTACTCGGACCTTCAGGTGTCCCAAGTAAGCCGGTAAGGACGGATCGTCAGCAATCTACCCCCAAAAAGGAGCAGAATAATGTGGCTACAGTACCCGACTCTAGGGTCGGCAAGTCTAAATATATGACCCGGGCCGCTAGAAGACAGGCCTCTGGTGCTGATTCTGGCGTAACTACGGGTGTACGATCAAACTCACAAGAACGCTTCCCAGTAGGGGTTCTGGAATCGTCTGGTGCCCGTTCCCAACGGAACTCTGGCCCTGGAACCGGACTGCTAACTGCCCATCCCGTTGGAGACATAGAATGCTCTTCGTCTGCTCGAAAAACTGATCCGGTCTGTCAACACATCTCCCAGATAAAAAATGGTTGGGAGGGCTAGACAGAGTCAGAACTGGCTTTGTTCCGGTCCACTCTCCAAGAAACTGCTGTCTACGTTGGAGAGTTGGAGATTGCTGTTGAGTCCAGCCTAAAAGAGTTAAAGGTCTGCGCAGGGGAAAACCCGCCAAACAAACGTGTGCATTTTAGGACACACGACCGAGTAAAGCAGTACTGTGAGGGCCAGCGCCGGTACGCTAGAGACCGCCCGCGGTTTGCAAACTGCATAATGGAAGACATTATGGACGTACATGGAACCTTTTGAGACCCCTGGAAGCCCGGATACCGAACCTATCGGGGGTTATAAGAGCGGTGTTGGAGGTGAGTGGATGCCTTTAACCAGCGCGGATATAGATTAGGCGTTGAAGACCACCACTACTTCGGATTGCGAGCCGAATGGTGACGGCATCTAAATCCTGCGCTCTCTTCCTAGGCAACGTCTTAATTTTTTAAACTCTATCATGGCCATTGGGGCTTGCCTGCCTCTTTGTTCAACACTAGAACCATTCTGATACCCAAAAGTGACTGTGATGGCGCCGATGACAATAACTGGCGACCAATCACGATTGGCTCTGCGATCGCAAGACTTATGCGTAAGATCCTTGCTTGTCAGCTCTCAAAACTTCTTATCCACTCACACCAACGCGGCTTCCGCGGAGTGGATGGCGTGCTCCTCAACACCCTGACTCTGGAAGCTCTCATTCGTGAGAGAAGAAGGAGAAACCGCCCGTATTATCTCCTTAGCCTTGATCTATCCAAGGCGTTTGATACGGTGTCGCACGGTGCTGTTGAGCAAGCACTCGAACGCCTCAGAGTGGACTCTAGATTGAAGAAATTTGTGATAGGCGGTTACACCCGTGCCCGCACTAGGTCTGTAAACATCCTCCGTGGTGTCAAACAAGGAGTCCTCCTGTCACCTATTGTCTTTAACCTAGTTTTAGACCTAGTTTTGCCTGCTTAGCCTATGCAGACGATCTGATTTTAGCTAGTGAGACTATGGAAGGCAGCCGAAACCTTCTCCGGACGGCCGTAGACCCTAAAATTGAAAAACAATTAGCGTTGTTTTATGATGATACGACTTGTTTTTGAATCAGGTCTTTACAAATCTTAATTATTTCGTTTTACGTTTCTGGGCTGATGCATTGCGAGCACTTTCTAATAGGTGAGACTTCAATTTCTCAGCTGTGCATGCTTTAAATCTAAGAAAAGCCCGAAATTTTTCTTCCTTACTTACAGGTTTGTTAATCGCAATAGGATCACTATCTTTACAACCCCTTAGAGGAATTTTATTTTCTTTACAAAAAATAACTGTCTATTATAGGTTTCAGTACGGCTCTGTTTTGTTTCCGTTTTTTTCTTCGCTTAATATCAAACAATGTCATGACATCTTTTCTTTCTCCTTTTACAATCTTTAAGAAATTTTCTGCAGCTGCACAAAAAACTTATGATATTTTGACTTTTGATGGTTGTTGAATTTTTCTATCGCATCCTTCCATTTTGTAAATAGTGTTGAAATTAATGTGCCAATTTTCTGATTAGATCCTTTTTCCACATACTCTTTGCCAAATAAAACACCAAACTTACAATATGTTCCATCTTTGTCCTTTGAGTACGCCAGCCAAGGCTATTTATGTAACTAACAATTTTGAAATTTAAGTTTTTTTTTGTTTGAAGTCAGTCGTGGGAAACACAAATGACTCATCAGGAACAAACAGGGTTGTTTATGGTTTTATGTCTTAATTCAAGTGATTGTCGTGCATTTAAAATCTTTTCATTTGAAATTGTGCCTATATCTGTAGCAGTAATGCTTACCTCAAATGCATAAATTGGACTTAAAGATGTAGAGCAGCCAGTAGCATTTTCCGTTGTTGTGACAGGCGTAGACGATTCACTAACAACACAAATTTGATCGGTTTTGGTACATTTTTGTTTAAAAAAATGATCTATCATCTGCCTCTTCATAGCAACAATGAAACTCACAAACAATCTCAACTTTAACTATACACACCGTAATAAGAGATTGAAATACTATGTATACTATAAATTACCCAGATAATGATCTTAATTTAACGCGACACGTCGGTATTCCCAAAGAGGCCCAACCACCGAACTTATCCGAAGTCAGCTGTGCTGCAGAACTTTCCCGCTTTGTTAGGCAAACTGGCAGGGTCATCGCATCGCAAATTGCAATACTGCTCTCTACTTGTCATCGCTTGAACCAGAGTGTAACATACATGATTTAATAAACCATATTTGATCGGCGCGATGCAATCCCCGTCCTCTTTGACCAAGTATAAATACAACCTACGCAGCCGACCTCATTAGTCTGCATTCAACATCGGAGATGGAAAAATCTCTGAAGAAGCTGACCCCTAACGTTAGCAAAACGTCAAGAAAAAATTTTAATCAACAACGGCTATTTGACCCAAATCTATACCATGCTAGTTAACGTATATTGTGTTGTTTAACTAAAACACTTACAGCCAAACTTATTTGAAAAGAATTAAGTGAGTTTAGAAACTTTATTTGATTTTGTTTTTTTTTAAACTCTTTGGGATTGAAAGTGTAGGATAAAAAACCATTTTTTTAAGAATGTTGGAAAAATTAGAGGAAACTACTTACTTTATCTCATGCGTAATTTAAAACCTATATTAGTTTGTGATTTTTTGTTGGAAAAACCTATTGCACTAATTTTTTTATTGTCCGGGAAGATGTTTACCAGTTCCGGTAACCAAAGTTGTAATTTTCAAAAACCACATAATTTTTTTCATTTTTTTGAGCGATTATCACCGCCAAATTAATGTAATTTTAAGCCGAAAATATTTATAAATGTGAAGGTCTAGTTTTCCCTAGGTCCAAATGTTTCCATATCAAATCGCATAAACCTTTTGTATTTGGTTCTTTTTTGCTATGCTTCAGTGTTTGCTTCTTGATCAGCCAAGTGTAAAGATGTCTAAAGGTACATTGTTGTTAGCGTATTAGTACAAGTAGCGTCTCTGACTAATATTCTTTTGTTCATCCAAGAAACCAATGTCATTTCATTGGTTTTTATTGGGAAACGCCAACTGGTTCCAATACTGTGAGTAGCTATGCTGTTTGTATGGCTTTTTTTTTAAATAAAATCGTTTAAAAGGAAATGCTGGTACTGTTTTTTTAGAATTTTTACATAAGATAAACTGTGAGTTGAACCACCACTTTCAGGTTTTAAGAAAGCTAGGATCACGAAGAGAATTGAACGTTAGAATGTTGACCAATTTTATCCTAATTTTGTTGGCTGTTTGGATTCGCCTGGATATTATAGCTAAGATTTCAGTCCGTTAGAACAACCAGAGATGCATCTCTCATTGAAACATGAAGATATAAACATCAAATTTTCGGATGTCTAATCTGCCTAATTTGATTGGAAACTTTACCAAAGCTTGGTCTAACTTGTTTGAAAGAACGTATTCTACACCCTAATTATTTTTTTGCGCGTAAATGATTTTGGCCTTATTGAAGTATTCGTTTTAAGTGGATTGTACTGTACTTTAGGTGTATTTCGTTTTCGTTCATAAATCACGTATGTTTTTATACACAGCTTACTGCAATATTTGTTTATTTTATCATTTAATATTTTAGATCAGTCAGGGTGTCGTGAAATTTCTTATCTTCGATTTCTCACAATTAAGCTTGAAAGAAATACTTATGTCTATAAGTTTTACCAAAGGTTTTTGTAGAATCATGACCGTATTATACCAACTTATTTTGTTAAATTAATAATCTCTTTGTTCTATTAAAGAGCTGGTGAATGTTGTCATTTTAAAAATTAATTTGATATTTTATTTTCTCTAAACTCTATAGTAAGATTACATCCCAACAAACAAATTCTAAATTTTTGGATTGCTTATTTTTCTGAGAACTGTTAACGTGTAAATTTTGTTATTTTTGTTTGTGTATGTAGAAGTTCAGAGAGGGAGATGCAGTCCCAAAGTTTGTATTTTTACATTTTTAAGATTAGTTTGTAAACAGATTCAAGACTACGGGGTACCATGTAATTAAAACAAGTACATACTTGTAGCGGATCATCATTGTTATTGTTAACAATCGCTTAACATTAAAAAGTGTGCGTAGAAATTATTCGCGTACAAAATTGATTTATATACGAGTATTAAAGTTATATTGATGATAAGATATAATGTGCTAGGAACCACTTGGTTCGCGAAATTAAAGAGAAGTTTTTGTTTGACTAAAGTCAAAACAACGCTTGTAAACATTTTGGGTTTTTCTTATACCTACAAACTAATTATAAAAATGCAACACCGTTCAAAGCACGTATCGATTAATTTGGCTTAACAAATTGTTCTTGTTAAAATATTTTAGAGAAATGACAAAAACTTTGGGAGTTTTGGTATATACCGTGTATAGTTTTGAGTGCGTATTTAAGAATAAACCAATTAAATTAGAACGTTTTTGCGTATTTTGTTTTATGTGTAATGGAGATTCCAACAGTGTCAGATACAGTGCTTGGAATCGTTTCACCACTTCGTCGTTAACACTGTACAATCAGTTTGGATCTCATTTTTTTTATAATTGGATGTAATGCTAGGGAGAAAGGCAACGGTCGACAGGGTTCCCCTCCAACAAAAGATGGAATAGTCTTGGATAAAAAAAAGAGACTTGGACTTTGTAAAATTGCCACAAGAAAAGAAGAAGAATTTGTAACGTTTATTTGTGTAACAATATATCCTTATCAACTGATTAATTTAAACATTTTTAAAATCTATTTTAAAATGACTATTGCTGTATATTTATGAAACGATAAGTCCTTGTCGCACGCACAAAGGCTTCAGAATCTCCTTATGTACCAATGCCAAGGTCTAAGTGGTTTTTCTAAAATATATTATATTAACCAACAGAAAAACACCAAAACTGCACCAAAACTTGACTCGGACACGTGTCAACAGCTGCTGTTATCATCAGCGATACCGATACCGATACCGGTATCGCTGATGATAACAGCTTAGCTGTTGAAACACGTGTTCGAGTCAAGTTTTTGGTGCAGTTTTTGGTGTTTTTCTGTTAGTTAAATAGACGCTGCAGTTGGTGTTCCTTTCCTTGATATATTATAATGTTTACAACCTAGCTTAGCTTAAACACCCGTTTTCTTAGCGTGATTGCAGCTGATATTGTGTGAATGCCTCTATTATTTTCGTTTTAAGCACATTAGGATGCTTCATATCGGGTGCGCCATCATCTGTTGCGATAGCATTTAAAACTTTTTTTGACGTATTGACATATATAGTGCCTTGTTCAACGCGTCATTTTAGTCTATTTTGTGCCATAAACCAACTAACACCGATACAACAAGCAGAAATCGTCAAATTGCATTTTGAAAATGAGCCTTCCATTGTCATAACGCAACGTGCCTGCAAACGTTTATATCCGCGTGAAACACGAATTTCACACACCACAATTCGCAATTTAATGCAAAAATTTATGCCCATTGGCAGTTGTACGACCAATTGGCAACCCAGAAGACCGAGACCAAAGTGCTTAAATAAAAATATCGCTGCCGTAAAAGCCGATGTTCGTGAAAACCTAAACACATCGTATCGACGCAGTGCATGGCAGTTGGGCTTGTGTGCAACGACATTGCGGCGCATTTTGAAAAACGACTTGCACTTTTTCCTATACAAAGTGCAAATTACACAACTTTGTTGCCGCAAGACAAACCGCGACGTAGGCTCATTTCGTCGAAAATATGCTCCATGGTGATAGTGGATTTTGATTCAAAATCATTATGAGCGATGAAGCTCATTTCACATTGAACGGCGCAAAACCTGCCGCTTTTGAGCCGATGAAAACTTTTGTGAGATATTCCAGGAGCCTCTTTATGACCAAAATGTGACCGTTTGGGGCGGCGTATTGGTCAAAAAGATCGTAGGGCCGATTTTTTTAGAAAACGAGGCTGGCATCAATGGCGCGCGCTACAGAGCGATGCTGAGCGACTTTGTGTTTGCGGAAATGATTGAGAATGACATGGCCCACATCTGGTTCCAACAGACAGAGCCACAGCACACACTAACCGCAAATCAATGACGCTACTTTACACGATGTTCTACCTACGCGTCATATCGAAAAACGGCAATTTCGACTGGCTACCGCGGTCACCCGATTCGACACCGCCGGACTTTTTTGTAAGGGTATTTGAAGAGCAAAGTTTACATCGACAACCATAGGTCAGCTCAAATTGAATATTCGCCGGGAAATATTGTTCATTACCACCGAGACCCTGAAAAATGTGATGCAAAATTCACGAAAAAGGGCCTTTTTTTCCATTACAAATAAAGGCGGTCATTTGTTGGATATTATATTCAAAAGATAATGAAAATAAAATTAAAAAAAACAAATAAAGTTTGTGTAAAAAAAAATAAGAAAAGTTGTCCACATCAAAAGTTTCAAATGCTATTGCAACAGATGGCGCACCCGTTATAACATTTTAATAGTGCCTTCAAGGACTTTGTCGGCGAGCATAATGTTGAAAAATTTAGTAGAATAAGGTTCTTGTGTTGAGGGCAAAGACCGTTGATTCCACTAAAGGAGATTTTAGTGATAGTCCCAGATAAATATTATTAGTTAGGATCTGACAAAGGTCGCGAAAGATGTTTATTAATCAAATTCTTAAATGTCATTTTATTCTGTTTAGATAAATTTCTAACTAAAGTGTTATTAAAATTGCTTGTCAAAAATTTTGTCTTCTTGCAATCGAAAATTCTCAGCGTCAATTAAAGCTAAGCAGGAGTTCCTGCCATGACTCGATATTGATGTGTGTGATGCAGACGTTATCATTGTAGAAAGTTTATTCGCTGCGCATCTCCTTGCTCTTTTTGGAATTCTTTTAATTACTGACATGTTCAATTTATAATCAGTTTAAAGACTGCAGTAGTTGTGTTGATTTCTCGTAAGCGGCTTCTGTGGTTCTTGATATCGTGAGTTTATAGACTTTTTATTTTCTTAATTTTTTTTTATTAAGACAGAAAGGGCAGCATATTATATTAGTTGCGTTTGAAAATGGTGGTGGTAATACAGAATGCGCAAAATCAATAATGGCTTTATTATTCATTTGTCATAGCTGCTTTACAACTTAATTTAACGCAGCTACAGTAGAACCAAATGTAGCAGCTGTCATAAATAATCCACATTTTTTTGCTTTTTGCAATGTCTCCACAGATACACATTGGCTTCATCTCTTGTTGGAGTTTAGCAAGGGGACCCTTGGGGACCGTTGGCATTTTCTCTAGCATTATATACAATTATCAAGTAATCCAAACTAAATGTATGATACCTAGATGATAGCATTTTGGGTAAAGAGTCAAAGAACGTATTTGAATATTTTAGTGAGATCGATTGTAAATACTCTCTCCAGGCATCAAAATTATTCCTGAAGATGTGACACTGTTGGGATCTTCATTGAGTAATAAAGGTATGAAAAGAGTTTTTTCAAACAAGTTATACGAATTGTACCTACTCTTCACCAAATTAAGACTACTAAACATTCATGTAGCTTATTATCTTCTCAAAAATTGTATTAATTAGTCATTTTTTGATATAATAATCAAAGACAAAGGCAGGGTTTGCTTAAAGTTTTCTCTGACTAGTTCCTCATAAAAGCTTCTGCTCAAGGTAAACACTTTGTCAGCAGCATGACACGGAGGAAACAAAATGTGACTAATCAGCTGACTCGTGGTTTTTAAATTAAAAATTAAAAATAAATAATTAATTAATTAAATGTTTTGATAATAACAGTTAGTAGTTAGTAAAAACAAATTTATCTAGTTTTGTGCCTACTATTGATCAACGAATACTTTATGAATAACATTTGCATGGCTGAAATTTCTCTTTCTACGTACCACGTGCTGACGCTGGCATACTTTTTTTTAGATTTTTGTTTAGTATTGTAAACTCAGCATGACCTTCTAAAGTGTAAAATAAATATAATAAGGATTTTAATTCTTATGCTTATTAACCATTAATAAGGACGAGCTGTACAGCTGTCATGCTACGAAACCAAAAAAACTGACATCTTCAAACATTATTCTACTCCAATTAAACAACCCATTAAAACGTCAGTGCTGTTTAGGTATTTAGCTTTCATTTGACAAAATATTTTTCAATGCTTCAGGTTTTGTTAATAACATTGGTATACCAGCCATTTCACTGTCTAAACAAGTTTTTCTTTTTTTGTTCAAAGAACTTTTTTCGTATCTTTAAACATTACTTACTTCAAATTAACAAATGATTCAATGCAATTTTACAATAACAAATTTTATAAAAAAATCAAAAACAAACACAAAAAAAATTCCCTAAAACGTTTCTTCATTTTGGTCTTTTTACCTTCTTTTGTTTCTCTTCTATTCATTTTTGTTTTACTTTTTATCCACTCAATCGCTTACCCTTTCTCTCCCAGAAACACTCTTCTCAATCTTTCCTCCTCTTTTATTTCATTGTATTCTAGCTTCAATATTCTATATTTTCTACCCCCCTACACATTTTACACCTCTTATCCTCGTCCTTCTACCAGCTTATTTTCATTATTCTTATTTTTTTATTCTGAATCTTATGATTAACTTTTTATTCGCCAATCCGATTATTTCGGTTATGACTTCTATTATTTACTCTTCATACTTTGTGTTGTATATTTTTTTCTTTAAGTTTTCTCTGCTTTACTATTCACTATTTTTTTTCATATTGTTTTCTACATTCCTTATCTTTTTTATTTCCTTTTTTGCATATCCTCCTCTTATAATATCTTCATTTCCCATATTATCTTTGGGCCTCTATCGCCTTCCAACACTCATACAATATCATATTTTCTTTCTTGTTTTTCCTTATTTTTTTTATACTTTATTGTCATTTTTCCTCCCTGTAACCTGGTATTTTTTTCTCCAATCCTAATGCCCACTTTCAACACTTCTGTTGCATCTTTTCCAGTTTTTTCCACTCTCTCTATTCCTACACTTTCGTTCCATACATCAACACACTTTTCACTATCCTTTCAAATATCCACGTTTTTCCATATACTTTTTCTCCTACACCCCATGGTCAAAAAGAAAAACATGTTGTTTTCTGAAAATCACCACTTTGGTTTCCGGACCTGGTCATCAAGATCCTCCCGGATAATTACGAAAAAATGTACAACACAATTTCACAAAACACAGTGGGTAAGGGTTGGCATGTTTAGGTTTTAGTGGTTTTCCTAAACTTTGCAGTAAATGCTTTGCCAAGACGAACCAATCTACGATTGCACGGTTTCGTCACCACACTGTACATGTTTATACTGATCTTCTCGTGCACCATACATAACACTTACATCACAATACAATATTTAAAATGTACCATACGATTAAATAAAACCCCATACCTCTCTTATTATGTTATTTCCTTTCTGTTCTAATTCGTTAATCTGTTTTTTATACTTATAAATAACCGTACCTCACCGTATATTTTACGTATTTATACTTATCCACTATCTCTATTTGTCCTCTCCCCACTTTTTTCCTTTCTCTTTATATAGTTTAAACTTCATGATTATTGTGTTTTCTACATTTACTTCTAATTTCTGTTTTTTTCCAACATCTTTCATCTTCTCCTTTTGTTTCTGCCAAGGACAACATATCATCTGCTTACCACTACATAATACAATGCAACCGGGACCATATAAAAAAAAAATTTTGTATTCCTCTGAATGACATAGGATGTTATCAAAATAATCAAACTTTAATTAATGTATAAGATAAAATACTTACTGTAGTTTCAAAAATTAATTATATTTATTTGTGCAATTTAATGAATACAAAAGCGTTGTATGATATATGCCTTTGGGAAAAAGGTTACAACAATTTTTTTTGTAATTTAAATTTTAATTATGTGCAATTAAATTTTATTTAATGCAAGCAACAACACTGTTTGGACGCAGGTAAAACGTTTTAATATACAAACAATTAACTTAATTGAGAAGCTTTGTACCATACACAGCAAGTTTAAATTAAAGCCTAGCGGCACAATTTTTTGTTATTGTTTTTCAATAGCGCTGTTATATTTTGTAACTTCAAAGTTTCTACATAAATTTAACTTATGTTACTACAACATAACTTGAGCTGGAGCTTCATATAATATATTGCATGTTAGCAATTTTTGTGTGCTGTTACATTGATGTTTTTCCTGTTATATAAAGCGCACTTGGGTGCCGATTTTCATTATTACAAACTGGTTTTTGACGTTTATTAAAACTCCAGTTTGCAATAAAATTTGTTCAAATAAAAACAGAAATTTGTTATTGAATATTTAATATAAAATGTTACATTGTAGTTACTTACATGTTTAACATTTACAAGAGTTTTAAGTGTTGACGAAATTACAGATTAAATTGTGTCTAACACAACTAATTTTATAACATGGAAACTAGTAAATCGATTAAGAAACAAACAAAATAGGAGATAACCAACAATAAATAGAGAAAAATGGGAAAAACCCATTATAAATGTAGTACAAGGAAAAAAGTTAGCAGAAAATGGGAAAATCGGAAAAAAAACAAAAAGAAAAGGAAAGATAAAAAAAAAAGGAATTGAGCAGGCCTTAAAAAAAGTAAAGATGAGAAAAGCATGAGGTACAGATAAAAAGCAGGGTGAACAGTCAAAATACACAGGAAAAAAGATAAGAGAAAGAATGAGAAAAGTACTAGACAAAAATTTGGCAGGCTTAAGGCTTTCTAGAAAGATAGAAAAAAACGATTATTTGTCCAATATACAAGGGAGGGGATAGGCAGAAAGTGAAAAACTACAGGGGAATTAGTTTAACAAATATCGGATATAAAATATAGGCAGAAATAATAAACTCAAGAATGGAAGAAGAAATAGAAGAAAAAAGATAATTCCAGATTGGCAGACAGGGTTTAGAAAGGGAAGAGGGGACTATATATATATATATATATATATATATATATATATACCATATGTTTTTTCTTTTAGGTTTAATCTTTTGTGATATATTTTGGTATCCCTTACACACCATCATGTATTTGTATTTCGTGTTATATTTTAATTTTTTTATTTTCATTTTTTATTTTCATTTTTTGTCTTGTTTTTGATTGTCTTTGTTCCTTTGTGTTATCTCTTCTTTCATCCTTCTTCTTTCTTCCTCCTAATTCTTCTTACCTCTTCTGTTGCATAATCCCCTTTTTGCCATTCACCTTCTTCCAACATTCATTTAAAATATTATTGTCTTTTTCTATCTTCCATCCTTTCCTCAAATTTTATTGCTCTCATTCCTGCTTGAATCTTATATTTTTCTGTTTTCATTTCTTCCTCTATTAAATACCCTGGTGTTTTTCTCTCCAATCCTAAAGTCTATCTCCAAAATTATTCCTGTACCTTCTCTAGTTTTTCCCATTACTTCTATCCCCAAATCGCCGTTCCGTACATCATCACACTTATTTCTATTTTTTCGAATAACTACTTTTTTTTTCTACTTCTTTGCCGAATAATTATTCTCCTATACTCCATGCTTGCCCATTATATTACTTTCTTTTTTTCTTAATTCCTTTATATGATCACTATCTTTATTGTCATATCTCATCATATACCCCAAGTATTTGTATTTGTCCACTCTTTCTATTTCTTCTTTTCCCCACCACCATTTCTCTTTTTTTCTCTTCCTATTTTCTTCTTAAATACCATTATTTTTGTTTTTTCTTACGTTTACCTTTAATTAGTTTTTTTCTCTAAATATCTTCTCAATGTCTTTATTGCTTTCTTCATCTCTTCCTCTTTACTTGAAAGAATACTATATCGTTCACATATGCAAGTATTATTATATTTTTTCTTTTTTTTTTATTCCTCCAACTTTATCTCTTCTCATTTCTTCTTCTAGATCCCTTATATATATTGAAAATAACATCAGGCTCGACGGAAATCCCTGTTTTAAACCATTTTCTGTCTTAAACTCTTCCCTTAACTTTCCTTTTACCTTTACTCTATTTTTTGTTTTTTATTAATCTCTTCTACTGTTCTAATATGTTTTCTCATTTTTATTTTTCTTCATAATTTCCCATAATGTCTTTCTATCTACTCTATCAAATGCCGCTTTTGTATCGATGAATGTGCATATATACCTTACCTCCTTTCTTTCCTATCTCTTTATTTACTAATCGTTTTCATTATATATATATATATATATATATATATTCTTTCAAAAGGATGAAACAAAGAAGTGGCGACGAAGTTAACGATAAGAGTACGTTTACTGTATCAATCCCGTACTTCAAAGGTACTACAGAGAAGATAAGTAACATTCTAAAGAAACACAACATACGAGTAGTTTCTGTACCTGTTAATAAAGTTAAGTCTTTCCTCCGTTCCCTAAAGATATTATTCCTTTAGAATATCAAGGCATTTACGAAATTCCTTGCGGAGGATGTAACATCTCTTACGTTGGACAAACCAATCGACGTATTTCTGCGAGAAGAGAAGAACACAAACTAGCAGTCCGAAAAGGATGTTTAACTTATTCTCTAGCTGAACATCATCACCAAACAGGACATAAAATCGATTTTGAAAATACAAGAATGCTAGGAAGAGAAAATATTTATGTAACCGCCTCATTAGAGAACAAAGATCGTACTAGTTATTAATTACATTGAAGTTTACCAAGCTTTGCCGTAAACGTTAGCGTAGAACTCCTACCGAACGTTGTAATTTTTAATATTTATTACACGTGTCTTAAACCAATATATATATATAAGAAAAGGGGATATATATATATATATATATATATATATATAGCAACTTTACCGACAGATATGTAAAGCAGTTACATAGTCGATTCTTCAATAATTATAGTAAACATAACAGTTGGCAAGTATAAAAAAATGTCGAATCGCCTGCAGTAGTACGCGAGAGGTTGTACAATAGCAAATAAACACTGAGAATCACCCGACAGCTGTTTTGTCCTTTTGGGACTCATCGGGAGTGAGAGAACTCGAGTGTAAGTTCACTTATTGTACAAACGCGCGCTGTCGACTATATGCCTACTGGAGGGATTACAATATTTAAACGATAACTTTTTCGACATCTAGTGTCGACTCGTGAAAGCGTTCACGTACGTAAATGTTATATATATATATATATATATATATATATATAATATATATATAGATATATATATATATATATATATATATAATGAAACGATTACTAAATAAACATATAGGAAAGAAAGGAGGTAAGGTATATGAATTATTCATCGATATAAAAGCAGCATTTGATAGAGTAGATAGAAAGACATTATGGGAAATGATGAAAAAAATAAAAAATGAGAAAACATATTAGAAACAGTAGAAGAGATTTATAAAAAACAAAAAATAGAGTAATGGTAAAAGAGAAGTTAGGGAAAGAGTTTTGACAAAAAATGGTTTGAAACAGGGATTTGCGTTGAGCCCGATAATAATTTTCAATATATATATATATAAGGGATCTAGAAGAAGAAATGAGAAAAGATAAAGTTGGTGGAATAAAAATAGAAAGAAAAAATGTAATAATACTTGCATATGTGAACGATATAGTAATTCTTTTAAGTAAAGAGGAAGAGATGAAGAAAGGAATAAAGACATTGAGAAGATATTTAGAAAAAAACAATTAGAGATAAACGTGAAAAAACAAAAATCATGGTATTTAAGAGAAAATAGGAAGAGAAAAAAGAGAAATGGTGGTGGGGAAAAGAAGAAATAGAAAGAGTGGACAAATACAAATACTTGAGGTACATGATGAGATATGACAATAAAGATAGTGATCATATAAAAGAATTAAGAAAAAAAAGAAGTAATATAATGGGCAAGCATGGAGTATAAGATAATAATTATTGGCAAAAAAGTAAAAAAAGAAAGTAGTTATTCGAAAAATAGTAATAAGTGTGATGATGTAAGGAAACTACGATTTGGGGATAGAAGGAATGGAAAAACTAGAGAAGATACAGGAATAATTTTGGAGAAAGACTTTAGAATTGGAGAGAAAAACACCAGAGTATTTAATAGAAAAAAAATGATAATAGAAAAAATAAGATTCAAGAAATGAGGAAGCAATAAAATTTGGAGGAAAGGATGGAAGATAGAAGACATAATATTTTAAATGAATGTTGGAAGAAGGTAGAATGGCAAAGAAGAGGGGATTATGCGACAGAAGAGGTAAGAAGAATGAGGGAGGAAGAAAGAAGGATAAAAGAAGAGATAACACAAAAGAACAAAGACAATCAAAAACAAGAAAAAGATGAAAATAAAAAAAATTAAAATATAACACGAAATACAAATACATGATGGTGTAAGGGATACCAAAATATATCACAAAAAGATTAAACCTAAAAGAAAAACACATTGTAGCGAGCTATAGATTAGGAAATGAGAAAATGAAAACAAATATTAGAAAAAAGATAAAGAAAGAATGTGTGAATGTGTAGGAAAAATTGGAAGAATGTAGAGCACATGGTAGATGAATGCAGCGAATTAAGAAAAGAGGAAGTGAGAACAGAAGTGCTGCTAGGAGAAAAAGAAGAAGGCATAAAGTAGATAAAAGAGGTAGAAAACAGAAGAAGATAGATGGAAGAAAGGAAGAAGAACTTTAATATGTAAAATTTTAACATGCAGTTAACCGAATCAATTTGTTAATTAAATAGGACAAATAAATTTAATTAAATTAATTAATTAATTAATTTTATAATTGTATGGTAAATTGCATTTATAAATAGGGCGATCAGTAAAGTGTTCATTATGTGGGATCAATTTTCGAAATTTAAACTAAGCATCTATTTGTGCTTGGATCAAGAAAATAGTAGTAATGTGATTATTTGCAAATGTTTCCAAGAATATTTAAAAATTGATGAATTCTTGAGTTTGTTACAGTTTATTTGTAAACAAACTCCTAAAATATAGAAGTGCTAGAAGACCTTGCCGGCAGCTCTTCTTAGTTAGAAGTGGTTGTGAGCTTATTAAGATTTGTTCGAAATGAAGACTTCTACACTGCACGATGAATTTATAAGGCACCACCTAGGATTTCGTATAAGAGATATTCTCGAGCCACTAGAAACTCCTAGACACAGAAACAAACCGAACGTTGATAGAAATATGTATATTACTAGCTGGTACCCGCGACTTCGTTCGCATTCTTCTAATAATTTACTTAATCTTTGCAAATAAATAAATACTATTATAATACCTCATTTTATTTTTTCAAATATCAAATGTCCACTGTTGCCAACTATCGAATATTCGAATATTGTGTAGGTTTTTGGTTCCTCCTGAAAATTACGATTTTGATTGTACGTCTTATTATTACTATTAGACTAAGGATATCCTTTTTAAATTAAACAGTTTACGATAATAGTAAGTGAGAAACATCGGAAAAATATGTTAGCTGCATTGAAATTTTAATGTTGTTTTCTTCTTCTTCTTTCTTCCGTTTATTGTTAGGTTAAGTTTTAATTTTGAATTACGCTCGTGTTTTGAACTTATAAACGTTTCTAGAGTAGAGTTACATACTAAAAATTGTAGTCTGTGTTCCTTATTAAGGGATGATGTGTTGGTGTGTAGATAGTTCTTTGCAAGAAGCCTATTTGATTATAAAAAGTGTTAAGTTAAATGAAACTATATATAGGAACGTGTACAGGGCATGTCATTCTAAAACAAAAAATCAAAATTTCATGCCCTATTTACCATATCCCAGAAGAATACACGTATAATAATAATAATAATAATAATGTTTTTTTAAGATAAAACAACAGTTCTTCTGTACCCTAAAGTCTGTTTTAAAGCAGACCCGGGATATATTTATTTGTCAACAGCTTTATACCTATAGGTAAGTTTAAATTTACAAAATATCAGTTTCTCAAAACCTTCTTATACACAAAATGTTTAGTTTGTTTTTCAGGCTGAAGAATAACTAAGCTGTCAGATGAACTGACTGTTGAGCACGCCACGTATAACTGGCCATGGGAAAAACAATCATTTCTGAGGTCTATACCAGCCACTTTCAAAGTTTGACCCTGTGCTTTGTTAATGGTCATCGCGTAGCATACCTTAATCGGAAATTGCAAACGTTTAAATTCGATATAGTAATCTGAAGGTATCAAAGGAATCTGAGGGATGAATACTGATTCTCCTTGGTTGACGCCCGTGAAAATGGTGGCTTCAATGACATATTTGTGCAATGCCTTTACCTGTCTGGTGCCATTGCACAGTTTTGGGCTGTTTAAACTGCGCAATAAAATAATTGGAGCACCAACTTTAAGGTAGAAGATATGAGGTGGTATTTCTGGTGGTTTAAGTGTGTAGAGAAACTCTACAAGGTAATTCACAGTATCATCAATATCCAATACAGAATCCACTGATTCATATTTTACTTCAACAGCACTCAGCTTTTTCAGTAAAAAGTTGTTAACAGCGTTGGCTGAGTCGTTCCTTGGTGAAAGAAATGCCCTTTCTCTCAGCCATGAAGCGCAATTCTGTCCAGCTTTATCAATTTCAGGGTAGATTCTGTTGGTTAAGCTGATCAGATCTGTTACAACATCACCAAGTTTTGTGGGTATTTTGATTTTTTCCCTCCTCTGAAATATTTCCATTACCAATATCTATTAATATTTTAGAAAATTCTTCCGCCCTTGTGTCGCGTTGTAGATGGACTCGCATATTCAGATCCAAAGACAGTCTGTTAATTTTCGGCCATAAAACTGATGACTTGAGGCAGGCCTTTACCTCATCCGCACGTGTTCCTCTTGGTACAACAGGTAATGTTTGTCTGAAGTCACCAGCCAATAGAACCGTAACTCCGCCCATAAGTCTATTGCAACTCCTAATGTCTTGCAGAGTCCTATCTAGAGCCTCAATACCTTTCTTGTGAGCCATGGTACACTCATCCCAAACAATAACTTTGGCATCTCGAAGGACTTGCGCCATATCACTCTGCTTTTTTATGTTACACAGTAGAGTTTTACAATGGTTTAATTTAATAGGTAACTTAAAGGCAGAGTGAACTGTTTTACCTCCATAAATCAAGGTAGCGGCAATACCTAAAGACGCAACAGCAATGGCAATATTTCTTCCGCTTCTAATTGTGGCCAATAATAGGTTAATTAAAAACGTTTTACTTGTGCCACCAGGAGCGTCAAGAAAAAAGACTCGACTTACCCTGAATCAGAGGTAATACAGTTTATAATTTTATTATGACATTCTTCTGGTTGCAATTTAATTTTTGTATATTTGCAGCAACCTCCTCTTCAGTTAACTGAATGGTGTCATAGGCCATTTCACTTATATATTGCCGGTTGATAGCAATATCTCCCTGCTCTCGTGCTGGTGACGGAAGTCCAAAATATAGGAGTTTTTTGCCAGACAGGCAACAATATCCTCTAGAAGAATGAGGCATTCATTATAGGCAAAATTTTGTACCAGTCCAATATCTCCGCCCTGGACCTCCATTTGGCGCTTAATGTTCTCGGCAAGACTGTCTTGGTATTTCTGCCACAGATTTAAAGCATCCCCCACTTGGCAGAACACTAACATGATGGCGAATAACTCACGCAGTTTCTTAGGAAAATCAGAGAGTGAGGTTTTCTCTAATGTGCGGTCCCAATGTGCATCGTCCTCAAGCTAGCCAAGTACTTTACACGCCGCTTGAAATGTTGACTGAATCACTCCTGTCACAGTTTTAGTGGCAATAAAAGATGTTGGGCACGAATTTCGTGAAGAAGGAGGCGCAGATAGTAGCATTCAGGATTGCTAGAATGGATGGTGTATACTCGACCCAATACACGATCTTTTTCCACTCCAGGATACCCTGGCACAGATTGTCCTTGCTTCCTTTGGGAAAAATTTATTGGTTTAGCTTGGAACTTCGCAATATAAAAGTGTCCTTGCGAAGAAATCGACTTGACACAAGTCGAAAAAGGCCAGAAGTGTGGTTCTTAGAGGGTTGCTGATCTTATCAACAGCATTACTCTCCGTAAAATACACTCTCTGGCCTCTAAATGTACTACCAGGTGCACAACAGGAGGATACCTTTCGTGGATAGGGAAGCAGAAAATCCGCCAAACTGCCTTAGAGCTGCGTCCTGTCTCATACCTTGTCACCTCATTTAGATTATCAACAGTAAACGTTGCCTGATCAAAACCATTGTTTACATACTTACAAATATATTTTATTGATTTTACTGAGTTGCAGAACTCCAACGTTTATATGGGCTGAGAAAGTCCCAGGACAGGACGGGATTATATGGCACTACTCAACGATTGTCACAATCCACGCTATTAACTTTGACAGTAAACCCACCGTCTGCTGAAGATCGCCTTCGATACTTAGGATAGCCGTCTTCTCCTGTTTGAGTCTCCTTTAAAAGTGGTCGTGGATATTTCTTGGAGCACACACCATTAACCATACAGGGCGAATTCCCTGTTGAGAGTTCCACACGGACCATGAATCATGGTTGACTTGACAATTTCATGAAGAACTGGATCAAGATCCAGGATCAGAATTTCTCACTGATGACTTTGTCAATGGACTCTGGTCTTATTTTTTCTTCCAGCCACAGAAGAATATGAATGGGGAAGACCACGTTTCTGTTCTATAGTATATATTGCAGCTGGTAGTGCCAAATATACAACCTTTAGTTAGCAGCTTCATAATCTGTTTTATTTTAAGGTGGAAAACCCTAGCAATAACATCGTGTCTGTCGTGTGATCTCTGGCCTTGCTTGAGACGCTCCGCTATTTCTGGCCATTTCGGATTGCAAGTAAATGTAATGAACAGATCCGGTCGTCCGAAATGGCGCACATATGTCATGGCATCTTGAGCCCGCTCGTGCATATAGCGGGGCCCTCAGTGAAAAGTCGATGGCAGCACAACCATCTTTCCAAAGTCTGCAACTTGGCCGTCTGTTCTGGTCATGGCGTCCTTTAAGTGAACATATTCCTCACTTCGCAGTTTTTTTGGTTGTTACGTATCCAATTTAGTCGTTCAGTCTCTACTTTGGCATACATATCAACCAAAAAATTGATTTAAAAGACTGCGAAATAGCAACAGGTAGGATTCTTTTCCAGCGCGCTCCATTAATCTGTAGCTGTAGAAATTTGTTGCAGACACAGTCTTCTTAAGAGGCTCCTTGGTGTTTGGGGTCCCGTTGAGGGATATTTATTTGATAGCCGTCTTTCCATGGCAAAACATAAGAGGGTACTGAAGAGCGTCATAAACTCGATGTGTCTTGCTAATTCGAACCACTTGATTATCCCTGCTGTGGAGAACGATGTCCCTCTTTTCAAACTCCTGACCAACAATGACAACGGCAATTTCTCTAGTGGTGGGTGCGTTGAAACCACGTGGGTTTTCATCAGCAGGTTTTTTATTAGCATTAATTACCACTTTGAAGTATTTTTTCTCCAAAGTATATTTGAAGAAATGCAGCTTGTTGAGCCATTATGCTGCCTATCCGGTGGTATACTTGCCCCTGCACTTTAAAAGTTGGCATAAAATTACCCTCGCTGACCTCTTTAGCTCCAAAAGAGTCATTTGGAAGCATCCGTTGTATTTGCAAGCGGAAGAAAAAAAATGCTATGCTTTTACTTGCCGATGGGTAAGAAGGCTGTGTCGTGGTTCCAGATATGGTTCAATAGCTAGAAGTTGAACTTTTCCACCACTGCAGCATAATCCATCAGGTTCATCCTGCCATTTAAAAAAATGGCACCAGATACAGGGCAACCATAGTCCAAGATCAACAATTTTGTCCTTACTGTAATCAGTCTCAGGTTCGTATGCAAAACCAGACAAATGCTTATTTTTCCAAGGAAGCAATCTAAGTTTTGATCTCTTCTTATTATATTTGTCTGTAGCCTCTCTATTAACCTGAGGATGATTTTCAGCATATTTAGTGACAGCAGCTCTATGGATCCCAGGATGATCTCTGGTATGTTTTTAACAGCCTTTTGTACTAGATTTTTCCTAATAGAATTATCAAATTTTTTTCTGCCTTTTTTTTCCTGTTACCATTTTAGATAAAGATTCAGTAGAAGGAACACATTCGTTTAAACTGAAATCCGATTTTCCTTCTGGCAACTCAGGGGCAACTGATGCATGCTGAATATTATTGTTATTTGGATTTATCAATTCTTCCAAAGGAATTATAACATCAAAATGCCCTTCACTGAAAGGACCTGTGAACCGGATTCTTTTGATTCCTTGCAGTGCCTCCTTGAAACAGCTGAAACTTGTATGGAAATAATTCTCCAGCCGCTTTAATTTCACATGTAGTCCCATATGTGTATGGCTTACACATTTCATCAACGTAAAAGCGTTTAGTAGCATAAGGAGCTCCAGACCGGTTTATAGTGAAGCACAGAAATCTCTGCTACTCGTTGGATATGTGATGCACTATTTCTGCCCGTATTTGAGCAGACATTGAAATATCCCCGTGCACCAAATACGACAAAGATGAGAATAAGCACGCGCCATCACCAGGGATATCAATAATTTGGCCAAGGATATGTAATCCATCGTTGGTTACAATTTCTTCCATAATTGTTGTAAAGTTATTTTATAGTAAATGAAAATATTAACAATGGAAACACCAATCTTTCAATACTGAATACCACTTATTGTTGTCAAATGACAGGTCAATATCTAATAATCGACGCAACAATAAAGTAGTTGCTAGATTTTTGTATTGAATTTACAAAATCACAATATTTTTGTAAGTTTGCATCAGGAATATCTACAATTTTTTTATTAAAATACAAATTTAAAATTTTTGACATTTTGTTGACAGTTGACAAATTAGTTTTTCTACACCATACCAAACCTAAGATTGATTGTTGGCACATTGAAATTTTGACGTTTGGTTGACAGTTTGTCCGATTGTTGATCGCAACAATTAAAATTTTGATCCAAATTTTGACCGACCTCCCAAGGGAATTTCTGAAATCGGTTCTTAGCACGCACCTACACCCTATAAGGAACATATCTGCCAAATTTCACAGCTGCAAGCCTTGTACTTTCCGAGATTTCGTGATTAGTCAGTAGTATTTCGCTTATAGATTATAGCGACTAGAGTTTAATCAACACACATAGAAACACATAGACACAACAATAGATAATATCATTTAGAATTAATAGCAAAATTAAGTTATAAAATAATAATAATTCACGGGAGCGAGTTAAAGCACGAATAATAATTCAAGGCACAAACGCCCCAAATAGGTTAGCGTATTATACACCTTTGACAGTTGCAGCTCCGATTTTTCTATGCAAGCGATTCCCAAGTTTACATGGCAAATATTGTTCGGAATGTACTTGACAACAATTACGGAGAGTACCGGACCTTGGCCAATTATTTAAATTGTTTCAAAACGCACAAAATTAATAAGGTAGTTGGCAAAATCTTTCTAGTTTACAAAATTATCTATACAGCGCCAAAAAGGTACGATGCTAAACTCACGGCCGCGGTACGTATACATAGAACACGACAAAATTTATAATGACATGCATAAAAGAATTAGTTTAGCTTGTAATAAATAGGAAGTCTTTGGTGTTCTACAGTTAATTGGCAGATGTGACAGCTTCCGTATCCAAATCTAATTTTTAATTATCCAATAAAGAAAAGGAAAAATTAAAATTTGATTGTTGATAATAGTTGCTGGGCTGCTCACAAAGAACCAGATAACAGGTTGAATTTTTAACGTTGGTGATAATACTAGACCCGCTTTAATATTTTATAATTTTCGGATTATTATCCTTGCCAGTATAACCATAATTAAACATCCATTGATTAATTAAAAACGGAGTACGTCTGAAGTGACCAGCAGAAGAAGCCAAAGAGGAAAACCAACATATAAAAAAAAAAGGTGCCTGCAATTAATAAAACCCGTGATAGCAAGTATTTTATTTAAACAAAGGGAAGTAAAAAAAAAGTACTTACACGGGAACAGTAGTCGAAGACTTATTTCCTAAATTGAATGGGATGATAGTACTTTAATCGATACTACATAGCACATGTCTAACTTATGAATGTAAGCTTTCGCGGCTGTTGTCACTAAGATTACTATCTTCCGGGTTGAGCCATGTTCGTCCTTCCTTCCTACGTTCTCTGCTTGACGTTTCGCTAACCATGCTGTTAGCTTTCAGTTTTTAGACAACATTTTCCATGTACACCTTTTACGACGGTCAGCAAATAGAAAATAAGATATAACTTTTGCGAGCAAATGAAGAAAAATTATCGGAACTGGCAATTTCAAATAACTAAAATCTTCAGAAGATTTTTTAATACAAAAATTCATATTGAAACGCATGAGTGTAAACACGGCTGTATATACTCTAGAAAATTGGTCTATAAATCAATTATTTACGAAATAATACCGTCACAAGTTGGGTGTATAGTATTTTAGGGAAAGTTAATACTATATTTTGGATTGTAGAAGTGAATAAAGTGATTTATTTGCACATCACCCACTGATTTATAACTAAGTTAAAAGTTTTACGTTACCGCCGTACTACTGACATTACTATCGATGCTATGCTATTTTACTACTACTACGGTATTTATACGCAATCTTTCTTGCGTTTGCAGTATTTCGAACTTAATACTGCTTGCTTTGATTATTTTGCAAGATTGTTTCCCGTGTGGCCTATAAATTATGAAACTGTTATTCTTTTACTAAAAATTGTGAAAATCAATAATTTAATTGTTTGCTAAATAAAAATGTCTGTGGTGTAAGGTATGTCGCCACAGATTATTTCTGAGCCAGTGATAAAAACTTTTACCACAATTCTGGCTCTTGCTGTGTCGTATCCAGACTTATTTTACACTGGTACAAAAATGTACGTGCCTCTCAGAACGGGTAAGGGTGTGTAGATTTTTTTTTTTGTTTTTCGTGGTCGTGTCGTAGTGAAGTTTGATGATTCTCGACGTAGGCTGGTTGCACGCGATCAATTGATTTGAATGATAGTTTAATAGCATCGTTTCGAACAAATACATGTTTGGCCGTTTCTAAGTTTTTAAAAATGAAAAGCTGTTGTTTCGCGTAGTTTGTTTTTTTCCGTCAGGCTGAACTTGACAAAATGCTGTCGCAGTTCTTTAACGGATTGCGGTAATGCATATTGTGGGAAAAATATAATTTTCTATTAAATGTGAGCATGAACTTGACTCAGAAAATGACCTTTCAAAACTTCACTGCTTCCTTAACTTTTTTTTACTGTTCCATGATTATGTTTAATTGTTTAACGGTACGCGGGTTTTACCAACAGTACGCAGGTTTATTAACGGTACCAGCATTTAACTGGATTTTATATTAAAACTGTTTGTTTATAACTGGGTTAATTTTTTAAATCCACAACACTTCTTTTAAATTGGCAAAAAACATTGCGGATTCATTGTTTATTGAGCGGACTCAAAATTACACGTCCATAGTACTCTACTGCCCGAGAGCGTCCCTCTTTTTCCCATTTTCACTATGCTTAATCACGTACGCACAAAAATCGATATATCATCTTTACATGCTAGATATCTTTTTTATCTTACTACTAGACCTTATACATCTATACATTACAATAATAACATCATACAATCACGAGGTCGTTTAATTTTTCTAGAAATTTAAAATTTACCAGGTATTTGAATTGGTGCTCCGTAAACTAGTTCAGCGCTGATGACTGTAGATCGTTTCGCCATGCGGCTCAAATACCTAGTAAAACTGTTGCTAAGACTTCAGTCCATTGTTGTTCTTTATAGAATTGAATTGCAGTTTTTAGTTGACGGTGAAAACGTTCAACCATCCCGTTAGCTTGCGGGTGATATACTGTAATGCGTAGGTGGGTTGTACCAAGAAGTTTGCTAAGATAATTGAATAATGCGGGTTTGAATAATTGTATTGCGGAGCGGCACTCCAAATTGTGCAATTTAGCTGTCGTAGAATGTGCGAGCGATTGTCTCGGCTTTGATGTTTTTAATGGCGTAGACTTCTGATCATTGTAAAAATATTCCGATGCACGTGAGGCAGTAACGTTTACATGTTAAATGGAAAGCAGTCTTGCGATGATAATATGTACATGTTTGAAGCGGGCTGTTGAGTTTTTTATGGGTGATTTGGTGTGTCACGTGATTTCGAACGTTGGCATTGAATGCATGTTTGTGCCCGATTTCGGCAATCTGCGTTAATTGATAGCTATACGTAACGTTGTTCGACTATGAATAGCGTTGAAAATTTGGCGGCGGTAATCGATTGGAACAAAAGGTCGGGTGTTTGTAGTTGATGAATCACAGTAGGCAGCAAAGTTAGTGTTTGGAAGGGTTACTTGATTAACTGAATGTGTCTTTAGTTCTTTATCTTGTGAATAAACCTTGGCAAATTTTGTGAAACCTATCGGAGACGTTCCGATGCTGTTGATACGAGACGAGACATCTGCGACGATACTTTCCTTGCCTGAAAGCTGCCGAAAGTTGTTTGAGTATTGCTATATGAATTCTAATTAACGAAATTGTCTTGGAGTGCATTTGTCTGGTTTCTGTTTAAAAGTGTATGTGGTAGGTTTGTGTTCCGTACGATTCGAGGATTGTCTTAATTCAACCTTGTGTCTGAAATGTTTTATGGTTCGGTAGATAACTAGTAATTGTTGGTCGTAAGTTCCATACTTTATTTTGGCGTTGGATAAGTTTCTCGTAAAAAAAGCTAGTAGTTTTTATCCATTTGAGACTTTCTGTTGTAATGAGCCTTCAATGGCCTTATTAGATGCATCAGTAGCGCTTTGTGTTGCGGATGCGGAAGAAGAGTCTGTTGAGCAAGCCCTTCTTTGCAGGTATTGAATAACGTGTCCGTTTTGGTGTTGCACCTTTAAGATTGCATTTCAACTTGTTGTTGAGTGGCTTTTGAAGCGCAGCTGCCCTGGGATAAATCGTCTGTAAAAATTGATCACCTTCAGGAATTGTCGGATCTGCTTTACGGTGGATGGTTTTGGTTAATTTCGTATGACGTTTACTTTCTCTGGTAAGGGTTTTGTGCACTCAGCAGAAATAGTGTATCCAAGGAAAAGTGCTGATGAAACACAGAAATGGCATTTTACTGAGTTTATTGGTATTCCGTATTTTGATAAACGTTGCAAAACAAAAATCTAGTCCACGTAAGACTTCGTCTATAAACCGTTGAAAAGTTTGTCCGGCTTTTCGAAGTCCAAACGACATATATGAGAATTCAAAAAGGCCGAAAAGTGTTATGATAGCCGTTTTTGGTATATTTCCTTTTGCGATAGAAATTTGATTGTATGCGCGAAATAAATCGATTGTTGAGAAGATTCTTTTTCTGTGTAGAGTTTAAGAGAAATCATGGATGTGCGACACATGGTAACAATCCGGGATGATGCGTGCGTTAAGAGGACGATAATCTCCGCAGGGTCTTCAGTCGTTTCGGTCTTTAGGTACTATGTGTAGGGAAGATGAGCAACTACTGTCAAATAGTCTTGCGATTTCTATTTCAACTATTTTTGCAATGCGGAGTTTGTCAGGCGCATAAGGTGTCGTAGCTTGCACGATACTGGTGGTTCCGGCGTTGTTTTTATGTGATGTGTCGTTGAGTGCTTTGTTGATGAGGGTACACCTGAAGGTCTTGTCAATTAGGGGAATTGTTTAAGCAGAGTGTGAAAAGGAGTTGTCCCGAAAATGGCATGTATGTACGTTTGCGTTTTCTTGTTCCGTTACCACTTCGGCGTGTTTAACTAGGTTAGTAAGCGAGTCAATGAGTTTGCAGTTATCAATGTCAATTAAAAGTTTGTAGTGTTGTAGCAAAAATTGCTCTTATAATTGGTTTCGTAACGTCCGCAATAACAAATCGCCAAAGAAATGATATTTGTAACCCAATGTTTAAGCTTAGGGTAATGAATCCGTATGTACAGATCGTGGATCCATTAGCTGCGGTAAGTTTGTACGACGTTTTGTAGCATGGATCATTTACAAGTTTGCATGGGTACACGAATATATGTCGGCTCCAGTGTATATTAAAAAGTTTTGCTTTGTGTCATGGTTTGTTATGAAAAGGCAGCGCGGTATGTTTTGGGGTCTGTAGTTGGCCGCAACTAACGATTGCCCTTGTCGTTTCCCGAATGCGAGTTGCAAGTTTCCTTACATTTCCTGGCTTTGGCTCCAAAAATTTGATAATACCAACATTGTTGGTTGTGGGGATCGTATCTTGTATTGTGTTGTCGAAAACGTAATGATGATCGATGACAAGATACCGATTGGTTGCTTTGATTGTCACGACGATGTGTCGGTTTTAGGTCTAAGAGTTCCTTTTTTATCAAAGCTCAAATATTGTTTATTGGATTGTTATCACAGGGATGTATATTATGTTTGTCTGAAATTGCATTGGAGATAGCGTCAGCTAGTACTGCAATTTCGTCGAGTTTCTTTCTTGTTTGGGTTGCTAGGATGGCCTGTGTTGCTGTAGATAATTGTACCATCCATAGTGTCATTAGTTTGCAATCCCCAATGTATTCTCCTTCTAACAATAGTTTGATTTCTTTGGTTTGGAAAACGTTGAAACGATCGATAAGTCTTGATTTCAACGCTTCGTACTTCCCGTCAATCGGTGGTGCTTAAAGTATGTCCTTGATCTCAGATGCATATTGGATCAATTGCCCAACATATCCATAAACTGTTAAGCAAACACACACAAGTTGTTATATGCAAAACTAGATTTACAATAATTTTGAATCAAAAACGTAACATAAATACAGGTTGCACAGCAGCTCAGCGGGATGGGGTTTGTGAGATAAAACGTTCGAGTAAAGGGATACAAAATCATTAGTAAAATTTGAAACTTAATTCTAAATAAATCCGTACAAGTTAATTAAATATTAATTTTGAACAAAGTTAACATTCTTTCTACAAATTGGTTTATTAAAAAATAATAACAGACGTTTTGTTTTAATTGTGGATGATGATGTCATCGATGTTATGTTGTTGTAGGTGGTTCTTGTTATCCATTTACGCCAAGTTTTTTTTAACAAAGAATTTTTAGTAGATCAATTTTTTGTATTGATTAAATTAAACAACCGAAGCCTTATACTCAAATTGCATATTCAACAAAATAAACTTAACGTTGAATGTAATTTTGAAAACTATCAATTTTAACTCAAATTTATGAATAAATACCTTTGACCTCCAGTCGCAACATGCACTTAATTTTTTTTTCATACCGCTTCAATGCACAGCACCATCCTTTTTAAAAAGCTTTTGGCGCACTTATAGTTTACTTCCTTTTCTTTCAATAAATAGAAATTGTTTGTAACTTTTGATATTTTAACTTCGTTAAACCCTAACCTTCATCGAACCAACGCGCGTTTAACGTCTCTTTGCACACACAGCATTCTTTCTTTTCTGAGAAACATTTCGCTAGGTAACACTTTTTACACTCAATTTTAATTTTGTATTTTTCAAACGCTATAAACAAAATTTAACTACTAAACACTTTCTTACTTTATTAATTAAACGGAAAATATTTATTTATGTACAACAAAATTATTTTTTAAAGAAAAATATAGAAAGGGTTTTTAGAAATCCTTAAACTATAAATAAATTTATTTTACCTCTTATTTAAACAGAAATATTTATTATAAATCTTTCATTGATCATTTTCGATTTAAATAAAACGTTTATTATTTAGGGTGTCTCTTTTAAAAAAAAAAGTGCTTAAAAATGTGTCACAAAGAAGCATAAAATCAATTTTATGGCAACAAAAGTAATATTATTTTAAAAAACCGCTTTTAATAGCAAAGCATCGACCAACAAATAAAAATCTTAGATATCTTAAAGTTACATAATATTCTAAATAAAAAAAGCAAACTAGAGTTACTGACTCACTTAAATGTACTTCAATCAGAATGCATTGAAAATTTTCCGACAACAACAACGTGCTATATGCACAACTTTACACTTGAAGGGTGTTCATGATGAAGGGTTATTGCGCTTATTTTTAATTGTATTCATTCGCCATTTGATTCGTCATGATGAATTGTGTGTTCTAAAATGAAGAGTAGCATTCGTGTAAGATATGTTCACGAGGCGAGATGCATCATATGTAGATGTTACAGTGCATTTTAAGTTCAATAAAAAATAGTAAAGTTCATACAGTCCACAGTTCACTTTCATTCAACCGATTAGATGCCAAATTAAAGCGACACCAAAACTTTAAGGGCAATTAATCGTAAACATGGACCATCGAGCCTGATCAGTGATCGACGTGATTTTCAATCGACCAACGTGCAAGCAATCGAAGCCGGCCGGCGTACATCTTCGTTTCAAGGGAAGGTCCTGCAATCGTTCGTTCAAGATATAATTCAAGTAAGTGTGCATCCCTTTTTCCATAATTTTCGTTAAATATCTTGTTCATTCCTTTCACCTTGGAAAGCGTCGTGCGGGTTAAAGTTCGTGATAAAATTCATATGCGTTGCATTTTCATTCGAGTTACCAAGTTCTGCGTGGGATTGAATTGCACCTACAATCTCAGCATATCAAGTTCAGTTCATTTATTCAATAAGATAAGATTCTTTAACGTTGCATTTTCATTTCCACATTCAATTCGTTGTTTTGTTTCATAATGGAAGCTTTAATTCGAAATCGTACTGTTGTTAAAGGGAAATTAACCAGATTCAAAACTCATTTGGAGAAGCTAAAAAATAGCTTCACTGATACCACTCAAATACCCCAAATAAAATTGTTAGAGTTGCAAAAAGGCTTAATATCGCTTTATCACTTCTATCTGAATATGAAACAAATCACACCGAAATAATGCAGGCTACAACCGATGTAGATGCTGCAGAAAAAGATTATGGAGAATTCGAAACCTCTTATTTTCATACAATTGCGGAAGCAGAGGAGTTTATTCAAAGTTCGCACGTTAATCCAGTTGGTAACCAAATCAATTCAGGGCGTAGTTCACCCAATTCAGAAATTAATTCTCGACATTCAAGTAATTGTTTACATAAAACTCCAGGATTCAATCTTCCAAAAATTGTTATTCCCAACTTTTCGGGTGACAATTTGGAAAATTGGTCCGAATTTAAATCTATTTTTTCAAATTTAATAAATGAGAATTCTGAATTATCTGATATTCAGAAGTTGCATTACTTAAAAGGCAGCTTGTCAGGGGCTGCAGCAGAAGTAATAAAATCACTGGAGTTTTCTGCTGATAATTACAAAATTGCCTTTCAAACTTTGATTGACAGATATGATCAACCAAAATTATTAATTCGAAATCATCTGAAATCAATCTTGGGTTTGAAAGCATTAACAAAAGAATCAGCTGTCAGTCTTCGAAAAATTAATGATTCTTTGTTCAAGCATGTGACAGCGCTTTATTCGTTCGCAAATTCAGAAAAGTTGTTCGAAACGTTCATAGTTCATATTGTGGCAGAAAAATTAGATCCCACTACATCGCGTCAATGGGAAACTTTTCGTGTCAAATCCACTTCAGAGCTACCTTCATTAAAGGAATTCAAAGATTTCTTAACTAAGCAAGCCAATCTTCTGGATAGCTTAGAAAATTCAAAACCGACCAAAGTGAACACAGACATTTCCAAGTCACATTCAAAATCATTCGTTGTAAGTGGCCCTACTTGTTTGCTGTGCAATCAAAGCCATTACTTATCGAAATGTGAAACTTTCATAAAATTGTCACCAAAGGAAAGGTCATCAAAGGTGAAAGAACTCAAGGCCTGTTTCAATTGTTTATGCAAAGGCCATATACAGTCTCAATGCAATTCCAAATTCGCCTGCCGTACATGTAAAGGGAAACACCATTCGTTATTGCATGACAAACCATCCGAGCAAGTCACGCAAGAACAAAGTTCGGCAGAACCTGGGCCAAGTGTATCAGCTCTTTGTTCAAACATTTTCAAAGTTCTTTTGCCAACAGCGACCTGTAACATTCTCGATTCCGCTGGTAATCTTCATTCCGTTCGTGTTCTGCTTGATTCGGGCAGTCAATCAAATTTCGTTTGTTCAGATTTGTGCAAAACATTAGGTTTACAAACTCATAAGGTAAATATCTCTGTGGCAGGTCTGAATGGATCCCTTTCTCATATACAATCTAGATGTGAGTTAGAAATAAGAGATCATGACTCTTCATACAAGCGAAATCTTTCGTGCTTCGTGTTAAACGAAATTACTGGAGTGATACCATCTTTTCGAGTGAACTCTACCAAATTTCGTATTCCAAATCATATTCGTTTGTCTGATCCTTCTTTTGACAAACCAAGGAGAATTGATTTGTTGATTGGTTCTCCAATTTTCTTTGAATTGCTTTGTGTCGGACAAATACAGTTAGGTACTGATCTACCAATCCTTCAAAATACTCGACTTGGCTGGGTCATATCTGGTCCAATTAGTGCTAAATTACCAGAGCAAGTACAATGTCATGCGAGTATCACTAGTATGTCTGATCAATTGTCTCGATTTTGGGAAATCGAAAGTTATCCTACGGATAAACTTCTTTCTAGAGAAGAAAATGCTTGCGAGGAGCATTTTGTTCAAAATACTTACAGAAATGCGGAGGGTAGATTTGTAGTTTCAATTCCGTTCAAACATGATCCTCAGACTCTAGGTGACTCATTTGCAATTGCACAAAAGAGATTACTTTCGCTGGAGCGGCGTCTTCAAGCCAATCCTGACTTTTCAAATCGGTATTCAGCATTTATGAAGGAGTATCTAGAGTTAGGACATATGTCTTTATCTAACCTCAACATTACTAGCGTTCAGTATTATCTCCCACATCACGGAGTTCTAAAGGAAGATAGTCTGACAACTAAACTTAGAGTTGTATTCAATGGTTCACAGGGAACCACGAATGGTTCATCACTAAATAGCATCCAAATGGTTGGTCCTAATATCCAACAAGATCTTTTCGCTATTTTAGTCCGTTTTCGAAAATACTCGTTTGTGCTAGCTGCAGACGTGGAGAAAATGTATAGGCAAGTGTTAGTCGTACCTTCGCAACGTCCTCTGCAACGAATTCTGTGGCGTTTTTCTCCTGCAGATGAAATCAAATCATACGACTTGAACACTGTCACTTACGGCACAGCCTGTGCATCTTTCCTGGCCATTCGTTGTTTGTTTCAGATGGGAATTGATTGTGAAAATTCTCATCCTAACATTTCAAAAATAATTAAGAATGATTTCTATGTTGACGACCTTCTTACTGGTGTCAACAGCATTCAAAAGCTCAGGAAATTTGTTCTCAGTTAACTAACGTTCTAGACTCAGGTCATTTCAAGCTTCGCAAGTGGATATCTAACAATCCGGAGGCACTAGCTTATATTCCCAAATCTGAGTTACATCCTGGCATTCTTAAGTTCGACCCCAATGGTCACACTTCAACTCTAGGTCTCATTTGGTCTTTTGGTATCGACTGTCTCATGTATTCAATTTCAACATTCAAGGTATCAGAAAAATAACGAAAAGAGTTATTTTATCGGAAATAGCTCGCATTTTTGACCCGCTCGGTTTGCTCACACCATGTACCATTGATGCAAAGATAATGCTTCAAGGTTTGTGGTTGGAAAAGTTGTCGTGGGACGACATTGTTCCGTGCAACATTCAGTCCAAATGGACCACATATCGCTCTAATCTTAATATGTTAAATGACTTGGAAATCCCTAGACACGCCGTTTGTCAAAACCCTTCAGATATTCAGCTTCACGGATTTTGCGACGCATCACTTTCAGCCTACGGCGCAAGCATATATCTTCGATCTGTTAATGAACTAGGTGTAGTCCAAGTTAGTTTGTTGTGCGCGAAAGCAAAGGTCGCTCCGCTTAAATCCTTGACCGTTCCTAAACTCGAGCTCTGCGGAGCTTTACTTCTGGCTAAGCTTACGGCTCAAGTACTGAAAGCTTTGGATCTCTCTCTTTCTCGTTGTTTCTTATGGTCGGATTCAACTATCGTTTTGGCATGGTTGAAATCTACTCCTCACACTCTAAAAACGTTCGTCCGCAATCGAGTTGCCGACATTCAGGGGCTTACGACAAATGCTATTTGGCGTCACGTTCCGACAAAATCAAATCCTGCAGATTTGTTGTCACGAGGAATTACTCCTCAAGCTCTAAAAGAATCATCACTTTGGTGGCATGGACCTTCTTGGCTTGCCGATGACATTTCTTGCTGGCCACAATTCGACTCAGAGGTTGCTGAGGTTCCTGAATTGATGGAATTATCGAAAAATTTTGTTGTTACCGAACCCCCTTTTTGTATTTCTAAGTTTTCGTGTATGTCAAGATTGGAAAGAATTATGGCATACTGCTTACGTTTTCGTTACAACTGTCTTCATTCTAAACCGCTGCGTTTGCTAGGTTCTCTTACTTCAATTGAGTTGGAAAATTCTTTAAAGGTGATAGTAAAAATCGTACAATCAGAATCTTTTCCTGATGAAATCAAACTTCTCAAAGAAAACAAAATGTTAAAGAACAATTCGCGTCTGTTGAGTTTGACTCCTTTTATGGATTCTGATGGAATTCTTCGAGTAGGTGGTCGTCTTCAAAACTCGCCTTTTTCTTACAACAAAAGGCATCCTATTCTTTTATCGGGCAAACATCACCTTTCTAAAATTTTAGTCCAACGGGAGCATGTAAGGCTTTTACATGCTAGTTCTCAATTATTATTATCGTCTCTGAGGGAGAAATTTTGGATCACTTCTGGCCGGAACTTAACTAAACAAATAGTTTACAACTGTATGAAGTGTTTTAAAGCTTCACCAAGGTTTGTGCAACCTATTATGGGAAATCTTCCTCTTGCGCGAGTGGAACCTTCCTTTCCCTTTCGTAATGTTGGTGTTGACTACGCTGGGCCAATCCTAGTTAAGGATAGGAAAGGTCGAGGTTCTAAAGTTTCAAAAGCATATATATGTTTATATATTTGTTTGGCCACCAGGGCACTTCATATCGAAGCAGTTACAGATTTATCTGCAGAATCTTTCATACTTTCTTTTCGAAGGTTTACCTCACGTAGGGGTAAACCACTTCACATCTATTCCGACAACGGAAAGAATTTCGTTGGTGCAAATTCAATCCTGCAAGAATTTGGTAAATTCTTACAAGAGCAAGGTAATTCCATTTCTAATTCAGCAGTTTGTGAAGGAATTACCTGGCATTTTATACCGGCCTATAGCCCACACTTTGGTGGATTATGGGAGGCGGGTGTCAAGTCATGTAAATTTCACCTAAAACGGGTGATTGGTAATTGTTTGCTAACCTACGAAGAGCTTAGCACTTTGCTTTCTCAGGTGGAAGCTACATTAAATTCACGACCTGTTTGTCCTATCTCATCCGATCCAAATGACTTTCAACCCTTAACCCCAGCACACTTTCTGGTTGGAAGATCCAGACGTAACTTCAATTTCCGAGACGAGATTGTCTAATTTTCAAAGAATTCAGTAAATGCATCAACATTTGTGGAAGAGATGGAGTCGTGAATATTTATCAGAGATGCAGCAAAGACACAAATGGAAATCGCATCACTCAGCTTTGGAAGTGAATACTTTAGTACTAATAAAGGACAACAATTTGCCTCCCTTCAATGGAAGCTAGGCAGAGTGGTTCAAGTACATTCCGGTCCAGATGGTGTCAATCGTGTTGCCACAATTAAAACGCCTAATGGTACAATTCGACGATCTTTCGCAACAATATGTCCGTTGCCCATAGACGTATGATGTGGAGATGATGTGCGTTCTAGTATTAAGATTTGTTTGTATTTCACAAACTGTTTTGTACAATAGTTCTTTATGTAATAATGGTTTGCATAGCTTTAGTTATTTTTTCTTAAATTGTAAATTTAGTCAAATTTTCAATTTGCCGGGGGTATGTTCATGATGAAGGGTTATTGCGCTTATTTTTAATCGTATTCATTCGCCATTTGATTTGTCATGATGAATTGTGTGTTCTAAAATGAAGAGTAGCATTCGTGTAAGATATGTTCACGAGGCGAGATGCATCATATGTAGATGTTACAGTGCATTTTAAGTTCAATAAAAATAGTAAAGTTCATACAGTCCACAGTTCACTTTCATTCAACCGATTAGATGCCAAATTAAAGCGACACCAAAACTTTAAGGGCAATTAATCGTAAACAAAGGGCTTGACGACAAATCAATACTACAGTAAAGAAATTTACTTTTATTAAATCTGCACTCGCCGTTCATACAGTGCTTCCCAAAAAAGTAACGGATAAATTCTATAAATTTGTAAACAAAAATATTTCATAAAAAATGCTCTGACACGTCGATTTTATTTTAAATTACTATCCTAAAATAACTTTTCAGCCCCCACCCTTTTCCTCTAAAGGGTGGTAACCCTATCTTTAAACATTAAAATAGCAAAATACCTTAATTGATAGATTTTTTTATTCTCAATTAAAAGAAAAAAAATTATTAAAATCGGTTTAAAAAACTAAGCGATATTTACCAAAAATGCATTTATTTTCAGAAAATTGGGGGATTTAATTTAATTAACTAATCCTAAATTAAATGTTCAAAGTGCTGCTTGTTAATGACAAGACAATGCTCTAATCTATTTACAAAAGCTTGTTGAATATTGTCTAACATTTCTAGAGTGATTAAGTGAATTTCTGCACGAATTCTTTCCTTTAATGCCTCAATATTTGCAGGTCTATTCAAATAAACCTTTGTTTTTAAATAACCCCAAAGAAAATAATCCAATGGGGTTAAATCTGGAAATTTTGCTGGCCATTTAATGTGCCCTTGTCTACCAATCCACCGATTAGGAAATTCTTGATTGAGGTATTCTTGAACTGGTCGCGCATAATGTGGAGGCACCGTCTTGCTGTAACCAAATTCTGTCATCGGGTCTATCAGGATCTTCTGCGTTAGGAAACAGTACCACTAAAACAGGTACTAGTTCATTTTGGAGGAATGTTCACCATTCAACGTTACGTCAAAAAAATATGGTCCAATAATTCTAGAACCCACCACCGGCGCACACATTAAGCTTTTGAGGATATTGTGTGTTTGCTTCCATCATCCAAGGCGGATTTTGAAGAGTCCAGTAACGGCAATTTTGTTTATTGACGGTACCATTCAGAAAAAATGTTGCCTCATCAGAAAAAACGATGTTTCTAATAAAGTAAGGATTTGCATTAGAGAGTTCCATCATTGTTTCACAAAATTGAATTCGTCGATCGAAGTCATCATCGGACAGTTCTTGTACCAAGTGCACTTTATACGGGTGAAATTTGTGTTTACCAAATAATCTGGACACTGTACTTTTTGACGCATTAACTTGTGAAGCGACCTCCGCAAGGGTTGAATATGGATTTTCTTGCACCATTAAAACCGCATCCAATTGTCGGTTTTCATTTAAGGCCAATGGACGTCCTGCCTTAGGCTTATCCCGTACATGTCCGAGATCGCGAAATTTTGCTACTATTTCTTTAATGACGAAAAACTTAGAATTGTGTTTGATATGTAAAATAAAAACAAATTGCAATTGTTTTAACGATATTGTTATATTCGCTTTAACACGGCCTACTCGAATATTTACGCTCTTCTTTCAGTACATTTTGGTAAATATTGCCGTTATTTTTCAACCGGTTTTAATAATTTTTTTTTCGTTGTATCGAGAATAAAAAAATCTATCAATTAACGTATCGCAAGCGGTATTTTGCTATTTAAATTTTTAAAGGGAGGGTTACCACCCCTTAGGAGGAAAAGGGTGGGGGGCTGAAAAGTTATTTTAGGATAGTAATTTAAAAATAAAAATCGACGTGTCAGAGCATTTTTTATGAAATATTTTGTTTACGATTTTATAGAATTTATCCGTTACTTTTGGGAAGCACTGTATAATGCTACGGCCAAAGAAAAAAAATTGTGAATAAAATAATTCTATACTTTGTTTTAATTTCATTTACAAAAAAAGCAAAAATCTTGCGTCTTAAACAAGTGTAATCACAAAAATCAACAGAATCAATCAATAAGTACATCTCCTAGATATTGCCAAACAAATTGCAAAGCAATCGGCATTAATAACTTAAATAATCCAGAAAAAAACGTAAATTTTTAAGCAAAAGCGAACTAGTTAAATCAAACTAAAACGTAATTTACGAATGAAAACTGCCAAAGTAACATTTCTTAACGGTCGCGATCTGAAATTGGGTAATCAACAATTTTCTATACTTTTTATTCAAAATCAAATTGTTTGTTTATTCTTATTACTTTTTATTATTGTATTGTGATCTAAGTGAAAATATTTTGCCGAAGAAGTTGTCTTTACGTTAAATTTCTGAATAAATTGATTATACGCTTAAAAAGATTATCGATTTGTGTTTAATGTGTATTATTATTATTTTAAGAAAAAATTTTTCCCATAACGCAGTTTTTTAGATCAATTCAAGTTTGAAAACATTCGCATAATAAAAATTTCTATCAAATGAGTAATTTTATTACAACGTATTCCTGTTGTCCCAACTTCTTATTATGCGTCATTTCACTTTTCTTTGTAAATTTTATATTATAAAATTATAACCGTAGCATTGCAATTTTATTATCGTTAATGTTTAAATTGATTTTTAATTGGGACCGAAGTTTACAACAAGGGTTCTATGGTAATTGCACTTCCAACGCATTGCATTTAATTGAGAACCATTGAAACAACAACTTGTGTTTCTCAATTTCATTTAATTTTACATTATATACATTGATGTACAAAACAATTATTGCAGTAACTGTATTATGCATTGTGCGTGAATTGATTGCTGATACTAAAACGGAACAAAAAAACGGTCAATTAAAACTATGTGTTGATCACTTAATTAGTAACAACTTCAAACAACAAGAAACTTTATTTTTTTTAATAATGGGCAACGATAAAATTAGCTTTGTAGAGCAAACGACTCATCCATATATAATAGTAAATTTGAAGAAAAATATTACAAAGTTTAAAAATTACATGAATTACAAACAAATTTTTATAGTGCACTTGATGGTGAATGATATACACATGTTCATACTGGAACTATATAGTAGCGTTTTGTGGAACCACTTTACTTCTTTTAGAGCAACGCTTATTATTATAACAAACTACCAAGTGATCTCTGTTGTATATCAAGAATATTGGTATATGGGTATAATAAATTTGGTAGTGATTTCATACGATAAAACCCAACATAATTCATTGATACGAGTTTATACCGGTGATCCAGAAGCACCAGAAAATCAATGCGGGACAAAAGCGTTAAATGTATATGTTCAAAAATGTAGCTCTACAATACATATTCAATTTCCAAAGATTTTCAGAAAATATTCAAATTGTAACATTACTCTTGTAGGGGCATCACCACAAAATAATCCATTATTAAAATCAGAAGGTGTTAAAAACATAGTCAGCACAATTGCAAACTATTTAAACGCTAGTCTTATCATATCAGAAACCTCAGTTCAATTGGATAAATTTTCATTGTTTTTATGTGCTATGGATGACTCTCAAATGACAATTCAAAGTTCTGTTGTCGATTATGACGACTTTGTTTGGGTTGTGCCCACTCCAAAAAAATTGCATCCAATAATCGTACTCAAAATAGTTTTCAAAGAAAATGTCTGGTTTGCTATACTGTTATCGTATTTAGTAACATCAATAATTTGGTGGTTGGTTTTGAAACTAACCTCAAACACTACCAATTTCCCTTCAGTACTAATGACCTTGTATTCAATGACATTATTTGGTTTTTCACAAAATCTTCCATCTCGTTTAGATTTAAAATTATTATATATCAGTTACATCGTGTACTCTCTGCATATCCAAACAGCTTTTATTTGCAATTTAATTAAAATTCTAACTATTCCCCAATTTGAAAAACCAATCACAACTCTCGAACAATTGGCTAACTCTAATATTTCGATATTTATTTCAGATGCGTATTATGATCGTTATTTTCGTCAAGATAGCATTCATGATGACCTTTACAATAAAATTCGAAAGAAATTAGTAATTTACAATATGGAAAAATTTGAAAAAATACTTTTTGCAAAAGAAACTTACTCAAAATATTCGTACTTCTACAAACGAGACGAGATTGAGCTTCTACAAACGTCATTCAACATGAAAATATTCAAAATTGTTGACAATTCTATTACCGGTTCTTTTAAGACTACAATAGTATTGCCGGCAATTTCTTATTTTGCCGAGACGCTGCATCAATTGATCCATATAATTGTTGAAGCCGGTTTACATGACCATTTTGTAAAGAAAGTTACATTTTCGCAGCAATTACTTGCGGTTTTGAAATCTAAAAACGTTTTACAAATAATATTGTGCTTAATTTAGAACATTTGATGTTTCCATTTTTGTTTTGGATTGTTGGTGTACTATTAGCAATGATTGTTTTTCTTATAGAAACATTTGTAATGAAAAAATATTAACTACTGTATGTGTTAAAAATTGTCACAAGTGTTTACCACTGTTCATTTGGAACAATTTTGTGTAAAATTTTGTAATCAATACACTTGATAAAATAAGTATAGTTTAAAATTATTTAAAAAATAATATTAAAGCACTTTTAACATAATAGGTACCAGTTAAATGTTTTTAAACGAGTCATGTTTGTGTTCTAATCTAAATGTTTTTGTAACACTAAAACTATAAATAATTAGGAAACGACTTGTATTGATAGCCTTGTAACCATTTTTAGTTAGTGAATAAAAATATGCTGAAATTTTACGTCTAAAGGAAATAATGTGTTACGTACCTTTTCTTTTATTCGTTTTTAAATAACTTATATTAATATTAAATAATTCTTTTTAAGGAAGTGATTCCATCCGTTCAATACAGAAAATGGAAAAAAGCGAGGTCGGTACTTGACTTAAATAGATAGAATGAACTTAGATTTCAAAGTGATTTAAATCAGTAACATGTAGTATAAGCAACAGATAAACTTCAAGAACTAAATGACTTTTACCCTTACGATGTTGAACGGTAAAATCATATTGTTGAACACGAATAGAACGGTTAAACTATAATAGAGATTGATGATTAGTTATCACAGTAAAGTGAGCATTTTCAATGTAGGGTTCAAATTTTTTCATTGTGTTTAAAACGGCAGCGCATTCTATTTCTGTAATAAAATACCATATTTCAACTTTAGTTAAAAACAGCTGATATATTTAATAACTTTTAGGATAGTCTTAACTTAACACGGCACCTAATCTAAAATCAATGGTGTCTGTCTGTTTGACAAAGATCATGTTTTTTAGGGTTAAAAAAGAAAAATGTGGTATAAAAGGACAATTCTAATTAATCAAACCAAAGAAGCGTCTAACTTTAGTAACCGAAGGACAAACAGCTAGATTAAGAATAGAAGAAATGTTTTTGGAATTGACAAATAAGTCATATTTATTTAATCATACCCCAAGTAAGTTCAATTAAGCAAAGCAAAAATGACATTTATCTTGATACAGCGTTAAACCAGCAACAACAAGCAATTGAGTTAAAACCTTTTCAAAATCTCTTCAAAAGTAGAAGTTTAGATGACAATTTAGCCATAGGTCAGTTTCAATAACTTTGTTTATTAACCATTAAAACGTGACAAGAGAATTTTACAGACCTAATAAATTAAATCAAAATCTCGTTGCCGCATAGTGAAAGCAGTAATATATTTATCGTCAACCGGCCAACTTTCTTGTTGTTTATAATACAGTTTTTTATTTTTCTTTATGGACTCATTCTTTTTGGTTACTTTACGGACGACTGTCAGTGTCAAACATAAGTGTGGATTCCCAAGAGTGAAAAAGTCAATTTATTAACAAATGCATAAACATTCATCCTTTCTGCAGTTCATATTTGTTTGAGTAAATCAAACAGACGACCATAAAATCTTGTATGCAACTGGCCCATAATCTCGTTTATGATCTCGCCACAGTTATGGCGCCCATAATTCTGTAGCTTATCCATGAAAACGTAGATTATAGATTGGTTACATAAATAGGTATTAGAACTTTCAGATGATGAATTTGCTAGCGAACAGTACAACTCGATTTGACCATGGATTAGTAGATGGTTCAACAACCCTTAAAACAAGCATAGACCTTCTTTTGTTCTTATTCATCACTCACAAATCACTCTTATTCTTCATTTATAACTTTTTTGCAACATTGGAAAGAGAAGATAGTATTGTTGATTGTAAACGCGCACCTTTTACATTCCTCACTACCGGATTCGTTTGTAGTAGGAATGTTAAACGTAACGTAACAAAATTTATGCACACGCGGGTAGCTTTAATATATACACGGAATTTGTTTACAATTTAAGTTTAATGCGCGGGATATTTGCGAGTTTTGTTTGGAACAGCGGCAGTGGAGACACGGCTACTCGGACGGTAATGTCAGTGTATTACGGTTTAGCGGTGGAATTTTCACGTGCTTAACGCAAAGGAACTTCTTTGTTAAACCACTATCGGGTTGCGGGTTTGTGCTGCTTCTAGGCCTGGTGTTAGTGTCTCTTTGAAACAGGTAAGTGTTTATTGTTTATTGGTGGCGGCCGTTCACGTCCGCCTTTGAGGTTATTGGATAACACTTCTGTCTACGGTTCTCGCTTGTTTTAGCATAGACCAGGGCGTTTATTATTGTGTGTGGTTTACGGCTTGAAAAACAACGGAAGTCCGTCTCAATGTGCCCCGAGTACCTGGTGGTTGTATTCATACTATGCTGTTTGGCGAGCGAGCCGCGTACGGATGCAAAGCGTGATGCTTGGGGCCGACGAAGGATCAGTGGCGGTGCAACTTTGCTTAGGACCACGGCTATCAACACGCCTACCACGAAGTGCTATAGAATGGATTGGAACTTTGCCTAGGGCCACGGCTATCAGCACGCCTACTACGAAGTGCTATAGAATGGATTAGCTACTTTAGGGGTCAACAATACACAGCGGCTTGTTCTAAACGAAACGATGTTGGAGGAAAGCAACTGCTACCGAGGAGTTCAGCCACAGTGCTTTGGGTTTGGGGTAAGTAAAAAATCCGGTTATGCGGGTTATTGACGGTGGGTGTTTTAGGAGCTTGCTAAGCATGTACCGAATCCAATCAGCAATTGCAGAGGTTTTAGAGTTAGTGGTTGCCTGAGCACGTATCGAATCCAATCAGCATTTGCAGAGGTTTTAGAATTAGTAGTTGCTTGAGCACGTACCGAATTCAATCAGCATTTGCACAGGTCTTAGAATTAATGGTTGCCTGAGCACGTACCGGACGGATAGTCGGATTAGAAGACTGTAACCTCGATATTAATCGGGTTGAATGTGAAGACATAGTAGGATTAAAATAGTTCGAAAGAAGTAGAAAACCCGTTCAGTCGGCAGAGAGGGTCGTGGGAGAGTTTCTAAATAAAGAAACAATTATATTCTTATCTCAAATACAGGCGCCAGGTCGAAGAAAATCTAGAAGTACAGCTATCCTGACCAATGGTCAGGAGTCTTCGAACTATTAAATTCCAACTAAACACTTGAGGAAAGGAAATTCGCCAATACCACAAACACAACAGCTATCACAATTATATTACCTAGTAAAACAATAACATGTCATACAACCAAAATATATAGTACGTAATAGAAAATATCTGAATGCGAGATTTTTAATCCGCGAAAATAAACTCGAGCACGTCACTGTTCAATCCTACTACTTTACGCAATTCGCTAAAACAAAAAATATACAACTTAGTGCGCTATTGGTTCAACACTCTATTAATAGAACGCGACGGTGGGATGATAAATGTCAAATCCGCAAGTACAGACATAACCTTGATTTAACATGTTTCTTTATAATTCCATAAATTGAAACTCAAGGAGCGTTGTAAGTATTAAAATTGCCTCAATGCTTTGCCCGGAGAAAAATAGTTAGTCGGTATCTCTAGGTCTTTCCGTGATGCATCAGGGTAAAGGGATTAAACTATATTAAACCTTCATCGTATCTACACCGTTTCAAGATAATTGATGTTTACTTACAAGTGCCTAACAAAGTGAGTTTTCCGTATATCTTACATTAATTAATAAATGGATGAAGCGTTTAGGTTGAGAATTGAACTAGTTTAAAATTACACGTAGAAGGAAAGTGAGATTTTAAGTTAAAGTTTGTCCGAGCTGTTCGGTTTATAGCATTGTCTTTAAGGTGACGATTCGCTTAGCACTGTGTCCACAGATGGTAAAGTAATAAAGGAATGTACGACCTTAATTCGGCGAAGGAGCTCCCTAGTAGTTCGTCATTGGGGCAACTGGTCGGCGCATTCCCCTTGTGAAGTGGTGGACCCTGGGTCGTAAATTGGGGTGCCGGGACAAGGGTGCCCACGACCGAATGACCTTGTCGACGAAACCCTCGGGGGATTAAAGACGAAGATCAAAACACGAACGCCTGGATGATGACGTAGGAAGACACAAAAGAAAACAGGACCGAGGTCGAAGAAACCGCTGTAAAAGAGATTATTAGTAATGTATGTTTGCGAAACCCTACAGAATGCAGAGAGGAAAATTTACCTGCTGGTGGTAGTTTAAATGAGAAGAACCATCGAAATGTAACAATTAGTACATAAAATTTTTTCTAGGAACATCTTGGATAACAATTGAACAACTATTCCATCATTTCTATCCAGAATTCCTGTCGCTTGCAGCGAGCGATTCTTTCAACAGCACTCTCGAGAAAAAGAGAAAACCGGAAAAACAATTTTCTCGCCACGCGGAATTCGACAACCCGAAATTCCCTAAAAATCCCGCGACAATCAAAAATTTGGCTGCGTGCCAATAATGAAAATTCAACATGTAAGGAAAGTTGCCTATATTTCAGTTATAACCGTTACAAATTCCCCCCCAGCAAGATGATAAGCTCACCAAGAGCTGATAATAGAAAATTAGAGAAATAGGGCTCGCGAAACAAAACATTACAACAAAAAAAAAAAAATTCCGAACCAAAAGACAAGGTCTCGTAGAATGGGATGGTCACGGATGACTTAACTTACCCTTCCGAACCGCCAAAGGCGAGATGATAATTCCTATAGAAAGAAAATCCCAAAAGTAAATCCAAGGAACTATCGAAAGCGGGGAGCTGGTACAGAAATCGCGTCAACAAGCGGTACGCCCGCAAAGGCAAAAATTTACCAGACCCCTTAGGTATAGTCAACAACAACCCACCCCCAAAGATAGACCACAGAAAAGAGAAAAAAAGGATAGAACAGCTAAAACCCAATTTGTAGAAACCCAACCCCAAACTTATGGTCCAAAATTCCCCAACCGTTGTGGTTTTGACCTAGAAGACAAAATCCATCCCCACAACGGATCGCTAACTCTATAGCGGTAGCCACTAAAAACCCAAAAAACCCCCCACCCTTAGTCCTAGAAGAAAAGAAAGGAAGGATCCCAAAATTTTTCCCCAAAACATCCAGAAATAAAGTACTGGAACAAGTCAACAGTCTGAAGTTCCACAGAGGCTACGACCGAAATATCCACTGGCGGAGGTTAAGGGCAACCGGTTTAACCCTGGCCCAGCTCCTTCACTCCACCGTTCCGACCCCCGAAGAGTTTATGTCTGGCAGTGAGCAGGTTTACCAGAAACCAAAAGCTCCGCCACCCCCTCACACCAGTACCCCCCAGTCCCCAGCCAAAGTAATATCCCGTAGCAAGAAGGAAAGAAGAGAAAGTTGTTAGAAAAACAGACGAGGAAAGAAAATACAAGTCAAAATCGGTAGAACAAATCCACCCTCCACCTCGTTGGAGAAATGGAAATTCAAAAGAACTAAAAGAAACCCACTCTTCTGTGTGGAAAGCATCACCACAGAAAGCAGTGGAGGAATAATTCTAGACAACAACCAACACAAAAGTAAACTAAGTACTCCAAAATAGGAGAAAAGAAAATAAATAAAGTAAAATTCGTTTACTACCTCTTGTTCGCAACATCACCCCGAAATAATCCCAACAGTTCGAGAGGGCACGCTGCACCTCACGAAATTGGAGCATTGTGTTACTCCCACAAGAACTCCCAAAGAATTTTCGAAGGCGAAACGCTGCACAATAAACAAAACGATAGCCAGGTCTAGATGTACATTGACCGAGATAGTGTCCGTCCCAACGTGCCCAACCAACCACCCTAACGGATACAAAACCAAATCGGTTAAAGCAATCCAACCCTATCCCCATACTAATTGTGGTTCAATGGAGTTATTCTCAAACATACTTAACGACTAAACTAACTTAGCAACCTAATTCGGCTGCATGCCGAAGAAAATCTAGAACAAAAAATCACGACTACTGTCCTTCTTGAGAGCATTTAATCCACTACCGTGTGGGTCCTAAAAGAAAACAAAACCAAACCTGAATAATCATAATCCTGTCCTCAGACGGTTACCCTAAATAGGTAGAAAAGAAAATCATATTATTTCAAGTTACTCTCAAGGACAGTAAATCGACCAAAAGAAAATGTGTACCCGTAAAAATAACCCTAAATAAGGAATACGTATACTATAACCACCAAGGCTAATTATAAACCAGCACTAAGCTGTTAGAACCCTAGTTCCAAAATAAGAATTGTCCTAAAAGGAAAGAAAACCAAAGCTAAAGAGCAAAATCTTGCCAGAATTGTGAGTCTGCGACTCGACCACCTAATCTACGTATTTATCCTAAGCTAACTTAAATAGTAGAACTAAATAAAGAAAATAAAGGAGTAACTATAAACTAGGAATAGGATTGGTTGCCTAAAGGAAAAACCTGGAGAGAAAAGTCCAAATCGAGTAATCAAAAGAAAGTCACAATCAAGAATTGTCCAAATCATATTTAAGGATTCTCGTTTGCTAAATGTGGTTTCAAGTCTTTGACGTGCCAAGTTCCTACCAAGTTGCCAGTCGAATCTTGAAGTTCATAGGTCCACGGAGATAAACGCTTTCGGACAGTATAAGGACCGAGAAATTTAGGAGCCAACTTAGCGTTGAAAAACGGTTAGCATCCGACAGCACGTAGTTACGTTTCCACACCGTGTCACCCACAGAAAAAGCAATAGGACGTCGTCGAAGATTATACTTGGTTGTGTATTTGTCTTTGGCTTTCACCAACCTAGCATGAATGAGTTTGCGTAAGGACTCGTATTCCGCTAGTCTAGAACCACGAGAAGTACGGTCAGGATCAGTTATAATAGGATCGTCAGGGCTAGGAACTGCAAGTTCAGAACCAAAGAGGTTATGTTCCTTACCAAAAGGCTAAAGTAAGGAGTGAAGCCAGTGACCTCATGTTTGGCCGTGCGTATAGCACATCCGATCTTAGGAAGAAGAACATCCCAATGTCTATGATTTTCTTTTACATAGGAAGCTAGCATCGTTTTCAACACACGGTTCACTCGCTCAGCGGGGTTTGCCCTAGGATGGTATTTCGCCGTAAAGAGTATTCGAGTGCGATAGTCTGCACATAGCTTTGTGAACTCTTTGCCTCTAAACTGAACTCCATTATCCGCGATAATGTATTGAGGAGTGCCGTACACTAAGAAGATTTGTTCCTCCAGTAATCGAACGACTGACGAAGCCAAAGCCTTGCGCAAGGGAAAGAAAACGAAAATTTGGTAAAGTAATCCGAAATGACAAGAATATAGGAATGACCTTTCGTAGACCGTGGTAAAGGACCGACCAAATCTATGCTCAAGGTTTGCCAAGGTTTGGTAGCCATAGCTCGAGGAGCTAAATGACCCGCCGGTTGATTTTGTTCCACCTTGTGCGCACCACAAGTCGTACATTTCCGCACATACGCGTGAATGTCCGCGCGACATTTAGGCCAATAATAAGTTTTAGCGATGCGAGCAAAGGTTTTATACACGCCAGCATGACCAGCGGTGGGATCATCGTGGTTCTCGCGAAGAATGCGATTACGATCACCTTTGGGTACTACCAGTTTCCAACGGTTGTGATGGTCTTCCAAAGGAAAAGGTTCTTGGCCATCACAATACTTGTACAGTCGAGTTCCTTCGACTCGCCATTTAGGATAGTTCGCAGCAGTAGAAAGAACCTTAGCACGAAGAGAAACGTACCAGTTGTCACGTTCGGTCTCAATTGGAGAAGGTTCAGAGATGGAGATAGGTTCTACTTTCGACACAGACCGCGAGAGAGCGTCGGGAACGAAGTGTTCAGACTCTTTCGATGTACAATCTCGAAGTCGTATTGCTGTAAGCGTATAGACCAACGAGCCAGTCTGCCAGACGGACTTTGAATACGACTCAACCACACCAACGAGTGATGGTCAGTGATTACGGTGAATTTCGTGCCTTCAATGTACGGACGAAATTTCTCCACCGCCCACAACACGGCTAAACACTCTTTCTCTGTGGTTGAGTAGTGTCTTTCCAACTTCTTTAAGGAGCGACTAGAAAAACAAACGACCTTTTCCCCTTCCTCCGAAGTTTGTGACAACACAGCTCCCAAACCGAAATCTGAAGCATCGGTCTGTATGATGAAAGGACGAGTGAAATCAGGACAAGTGATGATAGGAGCAGAAGCTAGAAGTTGTTTCAGAGTAGTAAAAGCTTCCTCACAGCTATTATCCCAACTGAAAGCAACGTTTTTCCGAGTTAAATTAGTAAGAGGAGACATCAACGACGAGAAATTTGGTATAAAACGCCTATACCAGCTGGCCATACCCACAATTCGGCGTACTTCAGTGACGGTGTTAGGTCGTGCCATGTTCAGAATTGCTGACACCTTGTCGGGGTCTACTAAAAGTCCGGGCTTATTCACCACGTAGCCAAGGTACCGGAGCTCTCCACGACAAAAGTGACATTTGTCTTTTCTTAAGGTGAGACCAGCAGTAAAAAGTCGTTCTAAAACCAAGGAAAGAACCTCAAGATGTCGCTCAAAAGTAGGGGTCGCTATGATGATGTCATCCAGGTATGCGAAACAGTATGGTTCGAGATCAGACCCTAAGACCCTATCAATGAGACGCTGAAACGTAGCCGGAGAATTGTGTAACCCGAAAGGAAGTCTAGAGAATTCAAATAGTCCACGCCCAGGAACCACAAACGCAGTCACAGGTTTGGACTCAGAACTAAGCGGGATTTGCCAATAGGCTGACCTAATATCTAAGCTCGATAGGTATCTCGCACCTTTCAGTCTGTCCAGGATGGAGGAGATAAAGGAAGTGGATAACTGTCCCTATCGGTAACCGAATTCACCTTACGGAAATCGATACAGAACCTATAGGACCCGTCCTTTTTTTGGCCATAACCACTGGATTGCTCCATGGGCTTGAAGATGGTTTCACTACTCCTAGCTTAAGCATGTCGTCTAATTCGGCATTAACTTGAGCCAACAAATACGGAGACATAGGGAAGTGTCTGGTTTGGCGCGCTTAATTTGCTACCGCGGTTCGAGTACATGGATTTGGTGTTGTGCGGGTTTATTAACTGTACATTTCAATATTAATAGATCTGTTCCTTATCCATGTATTTGCAAGGCCATTTTTGTAATCGCCATCGAAATTCGAACGCAATTGGATATAGGCACTTTTCGTAATACCGCCGCTAGAAGTGTACGTGCACTAGTGCCTGCATCAAAACGTTCTCCGCTACAAAACCGCTGCAAGAAATATATTGGGTAAGTCCTTTTCCCTTTTCGCTCCCTGACGCATAACAGTGAATTCATGTACTGGGATTAGGGGCGCGAATCAATTTTTTTGGTTATATTTTTACAGTCCATTAAACCGCGCTATCATATTTTTGGTCCCAGCGATCCGAATTGCTACCTATATTTAAATTTGTTACTTAATTTTAACCGAATTAAAAGTATTTGCAACAATATGACTACGAGGTTAAATACGGATGATAACGATCACATTGAACTGCAAATTAGAAAGTGCTTGGCAAAAATGTCTTCGTATTTAAAACGCGCTGAACAAATTTTAGACGAAATGTCTTCATCGCCGCAAGACGACAAATCTTCTAACTTATTTCTATTTAATACCGCTTCCATAGATATTATCCGCTCTGATTACATAGCATGTTTAGATGAAAAAATTGATTTAGATTTAGCTATTCGCCCCAACACGCCTCCTGATTATTCACCATTAAACACATTTGAAGATTTATATTCCAAAATTAAACACTTTCAGCATAATCTTTCAACGCTAAAAACGCCGACGAAAAAGAAATTGACTCTTCCGCTAGTTTTTGAAAAATACTCCCAAACTACCTCGTTTAGAACTAAGTTCGTTTGACGGAGAAATTGAAAACTGGCCCATTTTCTATGAAACTTTTAAATCAATTATTCACGAGAATCATGATCTTAGTCAGACAGAGAAAGTTCAATACTTAGTGGGCAGACTAACTGGTAAGGCTCGTAACATTTGTAAAGGGATCATGCCCACCGGAGATAATTATGAGGTCTTATGGACCGCATTGTGTAAAAATACAATGATAAACGCGTTCTCGCTGCGTCATACGTTGATCAATTACTCTCAATAAGTCCTGTAACTAATCCCAATTCATCTAATTTGGATGCCTTTGTTGATAAATATTCTACTATTACCGCCGCTCTTAAACAAATGAATATTGATAACATGGTAGAATTTATTTTTGTTCATATAGGGTTAAGAAGGTTAGATGCTGATACAGTGAGGTCTTTTGAGATGTACGTTCGCGATGATAAAGATTTATTTAATAGCGCAAAATTAATAGAATTTGTTCGTCAACAATCCCGCATATTAAATCGTTCAAATTGCTATTCAAAGCAATCGCAGTTATCTACTAAACATTTACCGCAATCGAATAGCCGAAATCATTTTAAAACATTCATAAACGTTTCAAACAAAAATGTTAGCACTAAATGCGTTTGTTGTGAAGGAATTACACACAATCACATGTATCAATGTCCAAAATTTTGTAAATTGGAACCGCGCGATAGATACAATTTCACAAAGGCTAAAGGATTGTGCATTAATTGTTTAAGTAATAAACACAGTCTGCGAAATTGTAAATCGGAAATAAAATGTCGTTATTGTTCTCGCTATCATCATTCGCTCTTACATTTTGATCCTAATTCAATTTCGCTCAGTAGTTCTGCTTCCGCAACGCCAATAGATAACAGTCAAGTTGACAATCCCGCTCAAAGTCCTGTAGTATCTTTATGTGCAGCTGATTTCAACACAGAATTAAATTCACCTTTCGCGCCAAAGAGGCATTTCTCAATCGTCTTATTAGGTACCGCTGTTTGTAATGTTTTTGATTCTAACGGCATTTCGCAAACTGTACGCATATTAGTTGATAGTGGATCACAAAAGAAATTATTACGAGTGATTGTTGTAATCGTTTGGGTTTGCCTTTGCAATTTTCTTGTGGAGCCAAAATTTCCGGATTAGGAGATATCGAAAATAAAATTGAAGGAACCGCTCATTTAACTATCCATTCTCGATATAAAGATGATGTGTCACTAATTATAAAGCCATATGTTGTTCGGCGCATTACGAACAAATTACCAACCGCATTTATAGACACCTCCGCGCTAGAGTACTTAGAAAACATTCCTCTCGCTGACGAAAGCTATCACGTACCAGGTGAAATTGACATTATATTGGGTTGTGATGTTTTTCACGCATATTACTTAACGACAAAATCTCGCGTTCTTCATCTGAACCTATTGCTATAGAAACTTTGTTAGGCTATTTAGTAGTGGGAACAGCTCCTATTCTTCGCCATTCAATGGTTAACGATTGTAGTGCGTACTGCAGCATTTACTGTAATGAAACACTTGGTCTTAGTCGCTTTTTCGAGTTGGAAGAAACCCCTACTGCTAAATTATTGTCACCCGATGAGCAAGAATGCGAGAACATTTACACAAACACCACTACAAGACGTCCAGAAGGGCGCTATATAGTGACTTTGCCGTTTTGTCGCGACCCTAACTTTCTTGGGGATTCTTTAATTAGTGCTGAACGTAGATTTATTTCGTTAGAACGCCGTCTGATGACCACCCCAGAAATTAAATTTCAATACGACAAAATATTTTTGATTACTTAGAAAAGGTTATATATCCCCAGTTACTGAAATGAATTCTTCTAAAACGCAATACGTAATACCTCATCATGTCGTCGTGCGAGAAGATAAACCTACTACTAAACTTCGTATGGTTCTCGATGCTAGCATGAAAACCGACTCCGGTTATTCTCTTAATGATTTGTTGCATACGGGTACCAATTTGCAATCCGATTTATTCCGTATCATTCTGAATTTTCGTTTATTTCCATTCGCAATAACCGCTGATATAAGAGAAATGTACTTAAGAATTTTAGTTCGCGAAGATTTTCGAAGATTCCAACGCATTTTCTATCGTTTCCACAAAGACGAACCCTTACAATTATTTGAATTTAACCGCGTTACATTTGGCATGAAATGCAGCCCTTTTTAGCAATGCGCACTATTCGTCAACTTGCTTCTGACGAAAAAGATAAATTTCCGCTAGCCTCCGCTTTGGTCCAAAACGACGCATTTTATATGGATGACCTCGCTGTAAGTTGTTTAACATTAAAAGACGCCATAGAATTATCTTCGCAATTAAAACATCTTTTACATCAAGGTGGATTTCAACTCGTAAAATTTGCTAGTAATTCGCCGCAATTCATGGCTAAAATACCAGCCGAAGATCGCATTACCGAATACATTGAGTTTAGCTCTGACGAGGACATGAAAATCTTAGGTCTTCGTTGGATACCCGCGTTAGATTATTTTACTTTTACAGTACGAACAGATAAACGTAAGTGTACCAAACGAAATATCTTGTCATGTATAGCTAGAATTTGGGATTTAATGGGTTTTCTGGCGCCTGTTACATTACTAGCTAAACTAATCATCAAATCACTTTGGGAAAATAAACTTGATTGGGATGACGTACCACCTGAAAACGTTGTCAAACTATGGAATCGATTTGAAAGTGAATTAGTTTTACTAGATACAATTCAATTACCTCGTCACGTGGGTGTTCATCATCAATGCGTTTTGTCTTTATTAGGCTTTTCAGATGCTAGTGAACGCGCCTATGGTGGTGTTGTTTATTTGCACGTTTACTTTCCAGCTACTAAAACTTTTATTGTTAATTTGTTATGTGCTAAGTCAAAAGTAGCTCCCGTAAAATTTGTTTCGCTCGCTCGCTTAGAATTATGTGGTGCTGTACTTCTTTCTAAATTAATGAAATCAGTTATTGATTCTTATGCAGTTCGTATCAAAATTGATAATGTATTTGCATTTTGTGATAGCACAGTCGCATTATCGTGGATTCATTCTTATCCCGCTCGTTGGCAAACATTCGTCGCAAATCGTGTTTCGACTATCCACGGTAATATTAATTGCAAACAGTTTTACCACATAAAGGGCATAGATAATCCAGCAGACTGTTTATCACGTGGACTAACACCGTTGCAATTAATTAATCATCCGATGTGGTTTAATTGTGCATCTTTTGTACAGGAACCAATCGAAAATTGGCCTATACAACAATTTGATCCTAAACGCTTCGCTGAACCTCCTGAGATTAAATCAAATGTGCTGTTTAATAGAGACGATGTTAAACGGTCAAAACCGCCTCTTTTGTATTGCTTGGCCAGCAAATTTTCTTCTTGGCCTAAGATTACTCGCATAGTCATTTATATTTTACGCTTTATTAAAAGGTATCTCGCAAGTTTGAAGTTGGTCACTACGAAATTGCTGAGTTAGCAATAATTAAAGCTTTACAACAAGTACATTTTTCTGAAGAATTAAAACTGATTCAGTATGGAAAACAGCTACCTCGCCCATTGTTGAAATTAAATGTATTCCTTTCTAATGATATTTTGAGAGTAGGAGGAAGATTAGTAAATTCGAATTTGGACTACAACAGTCAACATCCGATTTTACTGCCGCGCCGCGATCATATAGTCAACTTAATAATAGACTATTATCACGCTAAATACTTGCATACTGGTCCACAATTATTAATGTCGTTGCTAAGGCAAAGGTTTTGGATTCTCTCAGCGCGCAATATTGTAAGACAGCGAATTCAACTTTGCAATACGTGTTTTAAAGCTAATCCCAAGCCGCAATTTCCAATGATGGGTGATTTACCATCTTATCGCGTTTGTGAGGCTAAACCCTTTCTTCACACTGGTGTGGACTATGCGGGTCCGCTAAACATTATTTTGCGCAGACAGAGAGGAGTTCGCAGCCAAAAGGCTTACATTTGTCTGTTCATATGCCTTGTTACACATGGTGTCCATATTGAGTTGGTGTCAGATCTTTCTACTGAAATTTTTCTTCACGCTTTGACAAGATTTTTATCACGTCGAGGACCAATAAGTGTACTTTATTCTGATTGTGGAACCAATTTTGTTGGTGCGAAGTCGTACCTTAATTCATTATACCAATTACTCAATTCACGTGATTATCAGGATAAGTTCGGGAAGTCCTTACAAGAATTGCGTATCGAATGGAAAATGAACCCTCCCCGCTCGCCACATTTTGGATCCATTTGGGAGAGCAACATAAAATGCGTAAAGACTCACCTATCCAAATTGATTGGTAATCAGTTGTTTACGTATGAGGAAATGTCCACAATACTAATTCAAATAGAGGCTCTCTTAAATTCACGTCCGTTGTCAGTTCTTAGTTCAGATCCGTCAGATCCTCTACCACTTACACCTGCCCATTTTCTTGCTCTAACTCCACTGAAATCGCTACCCATCTCAGATCTCACTAATGAACGTATAAATCTGGCACCCCGCAAGCAATTAATTGACCAACTTATATCTTCTTTTTGGAATAGGTGGAGAATAGAGTATTTAAACACCTTGCAATCGAAACAAAAATGGAATGCTCTATCTAATCCAATTAAAAAGGGCACAATCGTTGTAATCAAACAAGACAATGTACCTCCCTTACAATGGCCTATTGGCATAATTGAAAATGTGTATCCTGGAAGGGACAATATAATTAGAGTTGCCGATGTCCGTTGTAAAACAGGAATTTTTCGAAGAGGTGTTGTGAAGTTGTGTCCTTTGCCATCTCAATGATTTTTGTCTAATCATACTTTAATTTTTTCTATTTCTTAACTTTGATTTTTTTTGAAAATTACTGGTTTAATTATATATAATACGTATATGTATATACATTTTTTTTTACATATCGTTAATTAATTTAATTTTTAATTTGCAGTTATCGTTTATTTAGTATGTTTGCGCTGGTTCGAGCGCTAAGATTTGTTGCAAATAATTTTATTTTTTATTTTTTTATTTTTAAACGATTAATTCATTTTTTCTTATTGTGTCTGGAAACGGATAAGTTCATCCCTTTCCAGGCTGGGGCATGGTTTGGCGCGCTTAATTTGCTACCGCGGTTCGAGTACATGGATTTGGTGTTGTGCGGGTTTATTAACTGTACATTTCAATATTAATAGACCTGTTCCTTATCCATGTATTTGCAAGGCCATTTTGTAATCGCCATCGAAATTCGAACGCAATTGGATATAGGCACTTTTCGTAATACCGCCGCTAGAAGTGTACGTGCACTAGTGCCTGCATCAAAACGTTCTCCGCTACAAAACCGCTGCAAGAAATATATTGGGTAAGTCCTTTTCCCTTTTCGCTCCCTGACGCATAACAGTGAATTCATGTGCTGGGATTAGGGGGCACGAATCAATTTTTTTTGGTTATATTTTTTACAGTCCATTAAACCGCGCTATCAGTGTCGTTGTTTAATAGGTTCCGACTTGGTAATGATCCGATGTTCCACTAAAGAAGTGCATCCAAGACCTGAGGGTTGTAAACGAAAGGAGTCATCAAGTAATTTTGACAACGCTTGTTGTTGTCCGGGGTCTAATTCGTCCAAATCGTGCAAATGAGTAGGAACAGTCAAAGTATTTATCGAAGGTGGAACGAAAGACCATTGTCCAGTACGGAAGTCAGGGATAACTCCCATACTTTTCCAAAAATCTACCCCTAGAATAAGGGTATGAGGTAAGTCGGGAATGATCAGTACTTCCAATAGGATGGTTTTCTCCTCCAAAGTAATCGGTAGGAGAACAACCCCAGTAACGGCACATTTACGGCCATCTGCCAAAGAACAATCAACAATCGACGAAGATCGTACTGAACATCCACTATCCCGAAGAATTTTCCACCCAGGATCACCCATTACGGTTCGAGAAGCTCCAGAGTCGAGTAAGCCAAAGAACTCATGACCCAAAATGTGTAAACGTAAGTAAGGGCGTTCGTCGCCTTTCACGCTACTCAGAATAAAGTCCAGATGGTAGCGATTTCGAAGGTCTAAGTTACGAAATTCATGATCCGAGGGATAAGCAAACGTGACGTCGGTACCTCGGTTCTTCGACTCACTACTTAGTTTCCCTGCGGCTTGCACGTAGGACAAGTGACCCTAGTAACATTAGGCCTACCACAACCATAGCAATGCTTCCGCTGAATCTGAGAGCAGTTAGGAGAAATATGTCCTTTCTCCCGCAGTTCCAGCAAACTACCTCCCTAGGAACTCGAGAAGGATTAACAATGGGCCGAGATGTAAGTTTAGGAATAGTACCGAGGAAGTATGGAATGGAGCCACGAAAGTATTAGGCGTCTCACTTGACTCAGCAGCCGTAACAGAGAGGCATGCCAATTCTGGTTCTAGCAATTTGTTCGTTTTCCTTAAAGGTGGCGGCCGAAAGTTATCAATAGAGTATCGAGTAAATTCAAATTTTTTTCCGTAAGCCAATAACTCGGAGATCGACTGAATTGGAGCTAAAGCCAGTTGAGTCTGGTAGAAAGGCTGTAAGTTACGAAGGATAATATCTAAACGTTCTGACTCTGAAGGAGGTTTAGTCAAGCGATCAAAAAGACCTTGAATCGAAGCTACGAATAAGCTAAGGGATTCCTCTGTTCCCATAGTACGTTTACGAATTTCCTCCCTAAGCCGGTAATCGTAGTCCACCGGTTGAAACTCAGACCTAAGTAAACAAACCACGTCGTTCCAAGAGTGCAAGCTACTCCGATGAGCGCGATAGATAAGCAGCGCAGGTCCGGTAAGTAAGTCTGGGGTGGCGCAAAATAATTGGTGAGAAGTAAGACCTCTCGCCATAGCCAATTCTTTAACTCGAAGAATGAATTCGTTCACCGAACCTTGACCGACTCCAGAGAAGGTGAGATTCCACTTAGCGATATTCGGAACGGACGGTGCTTTAGTAGGCGTGACTATAGGTAGAGTTGTGGGAAAAGACTCCATGCTATCCGAGTCGCTATCGGTAACTGACGACCTAGGTTTGGGACTTGAGGTAGCAAAAGGAGGGGCCGAAACGTTCTCTTGAACTTTAGAAATTTTTTTAATTTTTGCCTCAAATTCATTTTCGATAGTTTTCAATTGGAGCAGAAACAAACGTTTCTTCTCTGTGTCCTCATCATCCGCAGGGTTGCTGCGTTCACCCCTACCCCAAAGATGCGTCCATAAAGTCGAAATTCGAGAAAAAGATTTTAAAGAAGTGTCCCCCGAGAATGTAGTTAGAGCTGCCTTCAGCTCCGTTAAACCCGCTCCCACAGCAGTAGTATCATCTGCAAAAGGAATAGAATGAACCACGAAAGTTAAGGTCTTATCACTTTCCAGCTGACGAGCACTTCTTAAATTTTTCCTAAGTACGTCCACGGTGCCAGCATTATCAAATCTTCTCGCAGCCAATTCGTATCGCAATTCCTCCACCTTAAGGTGATTCACACAGAATTTCCATTGAGACATTTTCCCGCTAAGAACCGTAAATCCAATAAAATTACCAAAGGAAATGATTACTACTAGTAATCCGAAGAAATCAATCGAAAATTTCCCAAATTCAGTACATCAACAATCACTTTTACACATTCGAGTAGTTCCTCATAAAAGAATTAAATTTCGCCCCCAAAAAAAAATTAAATTTAAGTCATATAACTAGTAGCATCACCAACGATCGGCCACTCAGTTGGGCGCCATTTGTAACCTCGATATTAATCGGGTTGAATGTGAAGACATAGTAGGATTAAAAGAGTTCGAAAGAAAACCTTTTTTTTTTTTTTACAATTAGTACAAGACTTAAAGGAAGTCGTACTCAAAAGTACTCTCAAACTCAACTTTGATATGGTACATGTTTCTAGAGCACCCTGTACAATTTATAGTATTTTTAAAATATGGCTTCAAATAATCTTGACATATGTATGGCTTAAAACTTCTAACATTATTTGTCGATTTAATGCTATAGAATAATTCGTTGGTAGTGCCCCACCCTGTATACTAAAACTCAAAATTTATCTGTTTCTTTGTTTCTTTGTCTCTCTATAGACTCAGCCAAAATCAAGTATATGGTTGAACTTAGAATAGAGCATGGGGGGATTTGGGTGGCAGGGATCTACTAGGGGGGGGGTTCATTTTTTATCTTAGTCTCGTCCGATAAGACGGTGGTTTCATCTAGTTAATAATAATTTTAGTAATTTTGACAAAAACGTAGTGCAGTCCATTTTATTTTTAAATTTATTTTATATCAACACATGTGGTATACAGTATGTCCCCGGATTGAGTTTACAATAGGTATGATTGACAAAAAATTTTTGAATTGGAATTTCATATTTTGGGATTCCGCCCTGCTTGGGCTGAAACTTATTTTTAGTTTATATTCGATTTTTTCAAGTTAAGTAAGCCTTGACAGTCGAGCAAACACTATTTTAGTTCTAGGTAAACTACTCTTTTCGTTAACAGTACGCCAAAGTGTTACTAAGAAAAGTTGTTCAGAATTAACAGTTATGGGGTTATGCAAATTTTCAGAATGATCGGCCTACTTTGATAAATTTCAGTGTTGGTGAGTATTGCATTTTAAACAGCAACAATAGCATGAGGTGGCTTAATAGTTACAAAAACAAAAAACATCGATTAAATGTCAAGTGTTAATTGTACATGTGTCGTTATCTTTAATAAAGTTAAAGTAATATCACAAAACTGATTTTCATTGCGAAGAAAATATATTTAGTACAGTGTTATGGACGTGGAAAAAGATACCGTTACGTGATTGAAAGATTTAATGAAAAATTTCCAGATATTTATGTATCACATATAGGTGTACAGAAGCTTATTAAGAAATTTTTAAGAACTGGTTCAGTATTAAATGTAAAGAAAGTTAAGAGAATACATAATGAAGACGATGTCGCTACTCTGCTAATTTTAGATTCGGTACAAAATGATCCAAAATTGTCTTTGAGGAAGCGGTCGCTTCGCTTAGGCATTAGTAAATCACACATACAACGAACTTTGAAAGACCGGAAGATTTATTCCTACAAACCCATTTTTAATCATACTTTGGAACCAGGAGACGAGGCAAAACGTCTAGATTTCTGTTTATGGATTCTCCGACGAGGCTACATGTTTTACCAATGGAACTGTTTCCTTGCAACATGTTCGATATTAGAGTGACACTAATTCTTTTTTAAAATTACAAATCACCGGCAACATTTTGTTAAAGTCAATGTATGGTGTGCTATTTCATATTATGGAATAATAGGGCCATATTTTTTTGATAATAATGTTAACTAGCAAACATACTTAAATATGCTAGACAATTTCTTCGATGACGCTTTAGGTGAGTTGCCTCTCAATTATCGGTGATCAATGTATTTCCAACACGATGATTGTCTGGCGCATTATTTACAAATTGTTGTGAATTGGTTAAACCATAAATTTGGACACCATTGGATGGGTAAGAATGGTCCAGTTTTATGGCCCCGAAGGAGCCCAGATTTGACTATTGCCGATTTTATTTGAGGGGACGTTTAAAACAAGTAGTGTATGCAAAAATTTACCTAATGATGCCGAAGTATTAAAAATCGTATAACAGATGCTATATCGGCTTTACCAATTCAGGAAAACAGGAATAGATTTAAGGAACTGCGACGTAGGATTGAATTATGCTGCGACAAAGGTGGAGGGTTAATAGAATAACTTAATACTTGCTTTTTGATTTAATAATTTAACAAAAAATTCCTTATATTTTTTGTTTTTGTGATCATTAACCATTCTCAAGGTATGATTGTAGCGTCAATTGCAGATTTGTTTCTTTAAAGTCAAACTGACACAAAGTTGACACAAAACGAAGTTGGAAATAAAGTTGACACAAAAGGAGACTGACCAATACTGGATTTTATCAAAGTAGGCCGATCATTCTGAAAATTTGCATAACCCCATAACTGTTACTTCTGAACAACTTTTCTTAGTAACACTTTGGCGTACTGTAAACGAAAAGGGTAGTTTACCTAGAACTAAAATAGTGTTTGCTCGACTGTCAAGGCTTACTTGACTAGAAAAAATCGAAAGTAAACTAAAAATAAGTTTCAGACTAAGCAGGGCGGAATCCCAAAATATAAAATTTCAATTCGAAAAGTTTTGGTCAATCATACCTATTGTAAACTCAATCCGGGGACATACTGTATAGTAATTTTTTTAGAATAAAAAAAAAATAAAAGACCACAAACATCAAACAAAAACATCCGCTAGCAGTTTCTTGAAACAAGTTAATATTCTTTAAGATTTAAAAATTGAAAAGTTAATAAAGTTTTCTACCAAATGATTAACTTTAGTGCAAGGTATTCCTGTAGTTGCAGCTTGTTATTATGCTGTCTATTGTGTCATTTCTGCTTTGTAAATTTTATAGTACATATTTATAACCATCCGTAGAATTACTATTTTATTAATATTAATGTTTGAATTGATTTTTAATTGAGGTCGCTGTGAAACAAAGTTTGCAGCAACAAAAGGCTCTATTGTAACTACACTTCCAACACATCGTATTTCATTAAAGACCACAGAAACAACAAGTTTTGTTTGTTAAAAGCAATTAATTTTCCATTATGTACAAAATAGTTATTGCAATAAGTGTATTATGGATTGTACATGTATCGATCGCTGATACTAAAACGGAACAGAAAGTCAATCAACTAAAGCTATGTGTTGATCACTTAATCAGCAATAACTTTAATAAGGATGAAACCTTATTTTTTTTAAAAATGGGTAACGATAAAACTAACTTTGTAGAAGCAACCGCTCATCCATATGTAACAATAAATTTGAAGAAAAATATAACAAAGTTTAAGAATTACATGAATCACAAACCAATTTTTATAGTGCACTTGACAGTGGATAATATACACATGTTCATATTGGAACTATATCGAAGCGTGTTGTGGAACCACTTTACATCTTTCAGAGCAACGTTTATTATTATAACAAACTACCAAGTGATTCCTTATGTGTTTCAACAATATTGGTATATGGGTATAATAAATTTGGTAGTAATTTCATATGGTAAAACCCAACATAATTCATTCGTAGAGTTTATACTGGTGATCCAGAAGCACCAGAAAATCAATGTGGGACAAAAGTGGTATTGTTACAGGATCAAAAATGTACCTCTACGATACGTATTCAATTTCAAAAGCTTTGAGAAAATTTTCAAATTGTAATTTAACTCTTTCAGGAGCACCATTACGCAATACTTATTTATTAAAATCAGAATGCGTTAAAAACATAGTCAGCACAATTGCAACACATTTAAATGCTAGCCTTACCATATCAGAAACTGAAATTAAAATGGAAAAATTTACAATGCTGCTATGTACTGTAAATAATTTTCAAATGACATTTCAAAGTTCTGTTGTCGATTATGACGATTTCGTTTGGGTTGTGCCCACTCCAAAAAAATTGCATCCAATAATCGTTCTCAAAATAGTTTTCAAAGAAAATGTATGGTTCGCTATACTGCTGTCTTACTTTGTAACTTCAATAATTTGGTGGTTAGTTTTGAAATTAACTTCTAACACTACTAGCTTCTCTTCAGTATTGATGACCTTGTATTCGATGACATTGTTTGGCTTTTCACAAAATCTACCATATCGTTTAGGATTAAAATTCTTATTTATCAGTTATATTGTGTACTCTATTCATATACAAACAGCTTTTATTTGCAATTTAATTAAAATTCTAACCATTCCCCAGTTTGAAAAACCAATTACCACTCTCGAGCAACTGGCTTACTCCAATATTTCCATATTTATTTCAGATGCCTACTATAATCAATATTTTGTTAAAGAAAGCAGTTACGACGACCTTTACAGTAAAATTCGAAAGAAATTGGTGATTTGCAGTTCGGAAAAATTTAGAAAGATGCTTTTGTCAAAAGAAACGTACTCAAAATTTTCGTACTTTTACAAGCAAGACGAAATTGAACTGATTCAAATTTTATTAAACATGAAAATTTACAAAATCGTTGACAATTCGATTACAAGCTCATACAAGACTACGATAGTATTGCCGGCGTTTTCTTATTTTGCGGAGACGCTGTATCAATTAGTCCATAAATGTGTTGAGACCGGTTTGCAGGACCATTTTGCCAAGAAGGTCACATTTTCTCAGCAATTACTTAAGTTTTTCAGAACAAAAAAAATTTTTACAGATAATATTGTTCTTAGTTTAGAACACTTGATGTTTCCGTTTTTGTTTTGGATTATTGGTGTACTGTTAGCAATGTTTGTTTTTGTTCTAGAAAAATTTCGAATGAAAAAATTTTAACCACTTTGTCTTGTTATTGTTATTAGTATAATGTTTTAGCAAACTGTAGTAAAAGCATTAAAGAATGTTTTCACAACAACACAATTAAGAATAAATAGGCATACTGACAATTATATAGAAGCACACTTTGTTAATGCACAGTTTATATGTTAAATGTATTAATGTTTATTTAGATAAAACAAATGCTTGTACTAATATACTATTAAAAAAAATTATTAATTGATCATTGATAACCTAGTTACCATCTTTAGTCAGCCATTAAATGCAATAAAGTGTTACAGTTTTGTATGATCTAAACAGGAAAAAAACTTTCATATCGCATATCTACATAAAAATGGAAATAATTATAGAAGAATATAAAAGTATAAAAAAAGATGTAAAAAAGGAAAAAGAATACAAAATAGAAATGATAAAAAATACGAGAAATAAAAAATAAGGCACAAGCATGGGCAATAAAAACAGATGAGAAGACTTGACTTGAAATTGTGAGGAACTTTTGGAAGGAAGAAAAAAGACAAGCAGAAAACAATATAAGGAAAGAGAAAGTTGATTAGGAAAGGAAAAGATAACAAGAAAGAAACTTGTAGAAACAATAAAAAAAGAAACGGAAGACACAGATAGAACACAAGGAGAACAATGGAAATACGCAAAGAAAAATATGAGGAAAAGATTAAACAAAATTTTCAATATCCGAAAATTTCTTTTGGCAAATAAATTTAACATATTGAATGACAAAAAATAGCACCTTGACAAATGTCATGTAACCACTGTCATGGCGGTAAATTTAAAAACTATTCCTTAAACATGTAAAAAGTGAGGGTAGATGACAAGATATTAAAAAATGCCTAAAAAAAAAGTTGTTTAAATTTAAATTATACGTCTATGTGCAAATTTTCAAAAATAATAACGACTTTTCAAAAACATCAGTTGTCCGGCATTTTTTCCGGAAATATTGAGAAAACAAAATTTTTTGCGTTTGATTTGCATAAAACACAATAAAACCAACAAATAAACTTCACAATTTTGTAATTTTTATTTATTAGTCTATTAATAGACGGTAGAGAACAAAAAACATTGTTTTTTAGGACGGATCGACTTTGTTGCAATGGTCTACAGAAAACAAAAGGTTGAAAATACTAATTTAGAATTATTTTAAAATAGTCCTAAAATGATCAATTCTTCTACTTTAAACCTAACAATTTTTACAATATTGCCTGGATAATAAGCTCATACAAAAACGTACAAAAAATTTCCGGAAAAAAATGCCGGAAAACTAATATTTTGAAAAGTATACATAGACGTATAATCTAATTCTAAACAATTTTTTTCTTAAGCATTTTTCAATATCTTGTCATCTAACCTTACTTTTACATATTTAAGTAATATTTTTTAAATTTGCTACCACGACAGTTAAGGCGGGTTAACGTGCTTACGTTACTCACGGCTAGTAACCGTGGAGATGGGCGGATCTGATAAAAAAAATAATAAAGGGCGCCACGCAAATAAATTTTAATAGGTGTTTGCGTCACCCAGCTCTGTTTAAAATAAAATTGATTGTAGAAGAATAATAAATTATAATAACCTTAGTACCCTTTTATACATATTGTAACTAAACAATAATTATAAAATAAGATTGATGCAAATTTAAATACCTAATAATAATAAAAAAAAAAAAAATTAAATTACATGCACTCTGAGCGTCGTTGGCCAACCACACCAGTCACAAACTTAATATAAAATTTATGTAATTTAAAATAAATAGTTAAATTGAAGGTTTTTTTTATAAAATTAATTAAATTTTCTAATTGAAATCATTCCCAAAAGTAAAATGTTTTAAATAAAAATATACATATACGTACAGGCTCCGGCACATCGAGCTTGCATTAAAAGTATACGGAGAACTAATTTGATTCATTTTCTGAAAATAGTGCTAGGCTTGTTTTTGACATCACTGAACTCAGGCAAAACATTTTTGTTTATACAGCACTTCCGGTTGTACCGGAAGTAGTTGTCAACTTTCAGATTCTACGTAAAATTAAAATTGTAATTTAATTACTATACCATACCCAAAAATGACTGTTTTTTTAGTATTATCGATTTTTTGAAAAAAATTAAAATTATGTTGAATTATTATTCTTCATACCTCAAGATGATATCAATATTTTAGTTCTTAATTTGTTGTGACAATTGTCGATATGTTACAGTAACTCACATATGAATGGAAACTTGTAGAGTTCCAGACTTAAAAATTAAATAATAATAAAAAAAAATTATGTATAATTATCCTGAAAGGTAGACCACATATTAAACCTCTAGTTTTTTTGTACGCTTTTGCTCTCGAAATATATCGGAAAGAATTCTACGCCTTAAATTTTTTTTGTTTGAACTAATGAAATAAGGGCGATGCAGGGACACTTGTGTGTGAACCTTATAACGTGTTACTAGAGGTATGTACAATGTATGTTTAGATTAATTTTGGGGATGCTTTATTTTGAACCAGATTTAAGTTTGCCTTTTTGCACGTTTTAGTTTTACCTTTTACGATTGTTTAAACCACAATTATAGAAAAATTAACTAATTAGAAACCGCTAATGTAATTTCTTTGTCTGAAAATTTATTACGTAGAGAATTGTCTTGCGCGTATTTTCTTTTTGTTCGTCACCAATTTATCAAATGTTTTTTTATTAAGGTTTAATTTAAATTGAGTTCATATATATATATATTGCTATGGGAAACAATAGATAAAATATAAGTTAACAATCTTTAGTTCAGATTGTAAAATAACCATTGTCGCGGAGGCATACGAAATTGTTGGGTCAACTTCAACTTAAGAAGTTACTAGATAGTTTATTATGTTTGTGTGCAGTTTTACCATGAGTAATTGTAAAGTAATGTTCAATGTGTACTTCTTAAGCTAACTTAGTAAATGTAAGCGAAAAGCTTCGTGTATTCGTGCGTTAATTCTTATATTTTTTTTGTGTCTGCATTGATTTAGTTTAACTGGATGTGAACGATACCTTACTCATGAATTCGTTTGTACTTAACTTTTACAAGTTGGGGAACGTTTTTGAATGAAGGCTCTTATCGATGTTGTTTTTTGATATATTAATTTAATTTGAATCGGATGGGTGTATTTTAAGCCGCCTGGTAACGACCGTTGGTTGACTTAATTGTCCTACCTGGTTTGTTGCAAGTGGAGTAAGCTTGTACACCTCCACCGTGGAATTATTTGATATTTTTGATTTAACAAACGTTGGGGAGTGTTGGTCAGAAAGGGAGCGGTTCAAGCCGCCTGGCAACAATCGTTGGTTGACTATGTCTTAGCTGGTTTGATGCAAGTGGAGTAGCTTATCTCTCTTTCCAACTTAATGCCATAAAGAGAGACGTTTAAGCCGCCTGGCAAGAGCCGTTAGTAGACTTAATGTCTTAGCTAGTTTGATGCAAGTGGAGTAGCTTATCTCTCTCTCAATTTAACATGAAACTTTTAGTATGACATTTATTGTCATTGAACTTATTGTTTACCTGCTGATACAAAGAATATCAAAGTAGAGGTTATTGATTTATGTTCTTGATTTAATTTGATATGATATTTATTATGTATCTGCAATGTGTTGTTTTTTTTGTTTTCTCCGTGTTTTTACTAACATTCGACAATTGAAGTGATGAGGCTATTTGATGATTATTAATCTCATAAGAATTGAAATATGATGAACATATCTTGTTGCAGTGTTTTATTTGATTTGGTTAATATTTAGATTATTGCCATTTTATGTGTTATTTTACTTATTTGACGATCACAACCTTCTTTTTCTTAAGGCCAAATTTTATTAACTTTATTTTTAGAGTGGGTTACTGACTTCTAATTTATGTACTACGACATGGGTTAGTTGTCACCTCTGATACTCGTGACTTGTTTTGAAATTTTGTCATGCATGTATCACTACAAACTCGAATTGCATGTACAGGGTGATGAAAATTTTCGTGCTCAAATTGGTGATTAAAAACACAGGATGTCTCATCAATTTGAGCATAGGACATGTTAGTATGTATTGAAACAGGACAACAAAAGACATCAATTGATGATTAAAAACATAAGGCGTCCTACTTAGATTAAGCAAGTTTTTGAGGTCAAAAGTTGTTCATATTGGCACGAGAATTTTTATCACCCTGTACATGCAATTCAAGTTTTCATTCATATGTGAGTTACTGTAACGTATCGACAATTGCTACAACAAATTAAGAACTAAAATATTTATATCATCTTGAAATATGAACGATAACAATTCAGCATGATTTTAATTTTTTTTTTTAAATCGATATAAGTATAAAACCAGTCATTTTTTTGGTATGGTATTGTAATTAAAGTATACCTTAAATTTTACGTAGAATCAGAAAATAAAATAAAATATAGCATGTTATATTTGAAATAAGAAAGTTGACAGCTACTTCCGGTACAGCCGGAAATAACAGTGCCGAAAATAAATACAATTAGTTCTCCATATACTTTTAATGCACGCTCGATGTGCCAGACCCTGTGTAGATATGTTAAATAATTTTTTCTTAAAGACTCACAATACTGGAATCTACCCCTTTCAACGACCCTCGTGATTGGTTGGGCGGTGAAGATCCAGGCTATGGTAACAGTGGTACTACACTTTGATAATATTTTACAAGTCGTTAGTTGGAATAGCGCTGTTGATGTAATTAAAAATGTAAAATTAGTCGCACAACAAAAGCCTAAAATTGAAAGATATAAGTTTAAATAACTTATCAGTAACTAAGATGGTTAATGGCTTTGACGATGTAAATTGTTGATTGTAACAAGGTAAAGATCCTCCAAAAAGGAGTTTGAAAATATAATTTTTCGGCCAAAATGACACAATCAAATATTTATTTTTTTTTAAATAATTGTTTAATAAATCCAGCAGTAGCTGACAAAATTATTGTTTAAACAATTACACTGTCACAACTCAACAAGAATAAAAAAATAATAAGCACGAAATCAAAAACTATCATGCAGCGTACTGATAAGCTAAAATTTACAAAATTTAATGTGTGATAAAAGAAGCAATGTAAGTGGCCTAGAGTAAAGGGTAAAGTTTAAACGAAATTTAAAACGACGCGTAACACAGTGGTCACATGACATTTGTCAAAAATGCTTTTTTGTCATTCGATGTAGCTAAATTTATTTGCCAAAAGAAATTTTCGGATATCTCCAATTACAAAAATTTTCTCATTTGATGCAAACTTTGTTTCGGTCACTGTATGAAGGGAGTAATTGAAGAATAACAGAGGGACGAGGATAACCAATGCAGGATATAAAATACATAAAGAAAGAAATGAAGGAAAAAAAATTTTAGCGGACTCGGAGACCGAATTTTGAAAAGAAAGAAGGGCAGTGGATAATATTTATATATTAAAACAAATAGTAGATAAGAATATAGAAGAAAAAGATGGGAAAATGTATGCTATGTTTTTTGACATAGAAGCTGCTTTTGACAATGGGAAAAGGCAAATTATATGGAAAATTTTAATGGAAAGAATTATAAGTGAGAGCTTGGTAGAAGCGATTAGAGAGATGTATGCGGAAACAAAATGTAGGACAAAAATGAAAGGTAATTTGAGTGAGACGTGGTGTTCGGGAGGATAAAAGTATGGGTATTAGCATATGTGAACGACATTGTAGTAATAACAAAAATGAAATAGGAATGACAAGAGTAATTACGATAGTAAACTAGGTATTTGGCAAAAAAGAACATAATGGCTAATGTGGGAAAAGAAGAGGAAGAAAAAGATGTGGTGGTGAGAAACAGGAGAGATAGAGAGGGTAAATAAGTGAAGATATTTAGGACATATATGAGAATTAACACAGAAGGGAAATAAAATAGTCGGGCATGTATGGGGGCTAGAGAAAAGACTGTTTGTAAACGACATGGACAAACAAAGGTGGATTTTTGATAAACCGATAAGAAGTGTAATGTGTCTATAGATCAAAGATATAGCGTTAGATATAATGTGAAAGTTTGGAAAGAGTACAGAAAAGTTATTGGAAATAGACGTTGGGATTAGAAAAAGAAACACCAATATATATAGCAAGAGAAGTGAAAGTGGAAATGATAAGAATTCAGGCTAGGAGAAAGGTTAAAAAAACGAAAGAAAACGCAATTCTTTATAAGTTGCTGAAAAGAAGTGAACGATCAAAGATAAAATACGGTTAGGAAGAGAGAAAGTTATATTGTTAAAAAGAGGGTATGCGGGAGAAGAAGTAGAAAGGCTAAGAGAAGAAGAAAGAAACCTAGAAGAAGAAATAATAATGAGGAATAAGAATAACCACATGCAGGAAAGAAGTTTAAAGATGAAAGACTGCAAATATAACAACGGCTTCAGAAATTTAACAAAAGAATACCAAAATACCTAATAAAAAAAAAACTTAAAAAGAAAAAGATGATAGCAAAATTTAGAAACGGAAATAAAACAAATAAAAAAAAAAGAGAAGAATGTGATGATTTAAAGGCGGAGAAATAAGAAAAGAAGGTGTCATATGGGGAAAGGAACGAAGGGTGAATTAAATGAAGGAGGTACTTGAGAAGAGGAGAATAGTAAAGAAATAATAAATAAAAACAATTTAATTTAATTTATATAGTAGCCATATAATTAAATTAGAATACCTAATACTTTGTTATTTTTGGTAAGCGGGTTTGCTGACACAGATACAAAACGCGTATTCGCGTACTACGTTACTACGCGTGTAAGTTTGTAGTAATTGTACCTTATTAATAGGTACCCGATACTTAGTGCCGTACTGTACCCTGTACTCAGTGTCGTACTGTACTGTGTACATTTTTGCTGATAATCCTACACTATTTATTTACATTTAGTAAAATGTTGTCGAATCAGTGAGAGCGCTGGAAGTGTGCTTTCTGTATGGTCAGCATTTGTTAGTTTTGTTTGACAAAATGCTGATGGTGTTTTGTTTATACTCCGCATTCTTCGGAAATATGTATTTAGTAATGTGGGTATCATAAGGTTGCAGCTGACAACCCCATATGAGTCTCTCCACAATAAAGTATGTTGAGGGTAGATGAGCAGTATGACAGCGTTAAGACGTCAAAACTGGGCGTTATTTGGTTTTTGAGGTGTGTTTTTGTACCAGTTTGCGACAGGCAGTACCTCGAATACTTAGGACCAAGCAGTTGCATAACGAATAAGTATGCGACCTTATTGCTTCTGAGCGTTTTGTATGTGACAGGCAAAGGGCGTTAAGAACTAGGCTATCTTTATGACATTTAGACAATTGCGTTGCTCTAGACTTAGGCTTGTTGAGTGCTGGGAAACGTATATGCGTGTGCGTTTGATTTTGGACAGTTATTGTAGCTTACAAATACGTAAACGGATGGACGGGTTTAGCGGTACAACTTAGAGAAAACACGAATAATACTATTGAGTTCGAATCAACGAACTAAATTTCATGGAAGTTCCCGAATTTGTAATTGTTATCGCAACAGTGTTCGGCTTCAGCGGTAGATTTGGGGGATCCTTAAGGAATCTAAAAGAAATAAAATGTTGCGTAACGTGGCGCCACCTGCTGAGTAAAGAACAGAAATAAAACCGACTAACAGGAGTACAATTTGGTGTTACTGCAAGATCCAACACGTTAAAAACGAACACAATATTGAAAAGACACATACGCAATTTAAATATAGCAAATCACAATTAAAAAATTACTAACAGAAAGTGTAAGAAGTAACAGAGACTGTCGCATAAAGTTTGTACAGGCGTTAGCAACAACGATTTAAATTACAACGAGTAATTAAAGTATCACATTTAGATAAGTTTTGTTGTTAACCCCAAATTTAAAAATAGCGTACCAATTTAAGATTAGTTTCTGCGAAAACTTGACGTACATAAGTCACTTACAAAACGGTGTCCTAAAAATAACTTAAACTCGGAAGTAAACAATAAACAGGTCTCAAAACCGAATGTCGGTGATCGAGTTCACCTCGACTAAAAGAATTACTTAAATACTAAAGTTACAAGACCGTTCAATGTCACGTGTACGTGACCTTCTTGCGCTTTGATAATGAGTAGGATAATTAAACATAAAACTTAGCTGTGTTCTAGTAGTATGCAGCTCGGAGGATTTGTTCTCGCTATCGGCCGTATTGGAGTATTGGACAGCTTTCGCACGTAGTTAATTCTAAAATATCCCTTAGGGGAGGCTCAGGTTAAAAAACGGATGACAATTAGGGTCCCTCAAAGGAATAGTTGTGCAGCATGCAGAAGTCAATCTGCCTTCAGCATTTACTAGCTGTTGTCGGCGTAAATGTAGGCGAAAGCGAGGTACTTGAACAAGTAGACAGCGAGAGGTTCTTAACCAGGCATTCTAGCATCCCCAGGAGCTTTCCAGGTGTAATAATAAAGCAAAAGTGTGAGATTAATACACGTGCTAAAGCAAAGTATCCACAAAAAATAGTAAAAAGGATCCACTTACGGTGTAAATTGATTGGATTTATCTTTCCACACACAATTATGGAGTTGAAATTTGAATTGTATTTTACTTGCTTCATGTGTTACCGTCAATCACCCAAGCGGAAATGAATAAAGTCAAGATGTCGTTCCGTCGTATAGTTTGTGATCATGATCCAATAGGAAAATTTGATGTAGCGCGGTCGATTTGAATTCCGGCGTAACGCACAACCTACGCACTACGTTTTGAACACGACTTACGACATACGTTCAGTTTGAATTCAGGACCGTAACATGTTGTTTCAAGACGTAAGTGTGTCTTTGGTTATGTATATACCCTTATTATGTATCAAATGTGATGTGTTTGGTTCTAATTAATAAATTATATTAACTTGTACAAGATTGTTTGCGTTTTAAGATCGTTTCAGATTAAAAATTATACTCCATTAAAAGGTAAGTTGGAGTACTTTTATCAAGAGATTCAGTTAACGAAGGTTGGGGATTCTTCATCATGTTATCTCCGTTTGTCACTCATTGAATATGGACAAATCCCTCTATTTCGACACATCCTTTAAATTTACGCCAACAGATTTCTTGTGGAACACGCCCATTCCTCTGAGCTAACCCCACCTATTTTTATGTTACATTGTGCATGAACCATTAACCTTATTGAATCATTATCTAATTTCAAATGCATACAAATTTATTTAAACTGAATGAAATACGGAACCAACAAATCCCACTTTTTTTTTATAGAATAGCTTCTTGCTCAGTAACAATTTTTATTTAAAATAATTTTTATCTTTTAATATTAATTATTATTAATTTGAAATATAAAAATTTGAATTGGCATTTCAGGAACTCATAAGCACTTAAATTATCGTCATGTATCATACAGGTTATAATTATATGAACTACGCCCACAGCGTTGTCAATACAAATTGAATAATAATATATTTAATACATTTACAAGACATCGATCAGACGTTAAAATAGTCTCTTTGTGAATTTTAGAATATCAAATTATCATTATCATATTTTCGATTTTGATGTGCTACTTAAATCGACTGTTGTTGGTTAGACATTACTTTTATTTACAGTTAATGTGAGACTACAAAGAAAGAACGTTGTGTTTGTTGATTTTGCAGGTGAAGAATTGATTATTAACTTTATTACGGCAATATGCATAAAATAATTGCAATACGTGTATTATTATTTGTACATTTGTCTTTTGGTAAGTTAAAAACTGTAGTGGACGACGACCAATTAAAAGCATGTGTTAATAACATTATTCGTAACAATTTCAATCAACAGGAAACACTATTATTCTTAAAAATGGGTAACGACAACGTTAGCTTTGTAGATTCAACCAATCATCCATACGTAATCGTAAATTTAATGGAAAACGTTACAAAATGTACGAATTATATGAATCACAAACCAATTGTTATTGCACATTTAACATCCTTAAACTTCAACAAATTTTACCAATTTTATACCGAAGCGTTGTGTGGAAGGGGATAAATTCTTTTAAAGCAACATTTATCATTATAACGACTGTTCAAATAATTCCTTCTATGTTTACGTATTATTGGAGTAAGGGAATTATAAACGTAGTGTTGATTTTCTACAGTAACAACCAGAATAGTTATTACATAAAAATATACACTAGTGATCCACAAGCTAGACAAAATCAGTGTGGGCAAACGGCGTTAATCATAGAAGAACAAGACTGTAGTTCTACAATAAGTACTGAACTGCCGAAACGTTCGCGAAAGTTTACAAATTGTAAGATCACTCTTTTTGGAGGACAATCACATAATCACCTTGTATTTAAAGCTGATAGTGTTGTTGTGGTTTTAAACATAATTGCAACTTATTTAAATGCTAGTTTTGAAAAGACAGAACATTTAACAACACTTGATAATTTTGCATTTATATTAACCAATTATATTAGCCCCAAAATTCAAAATTATATAGTTCTATACGATGATTTTATTTGGGTGGTGCCTTCTCCAAAAATATTGCATAAAATTGAAGTTCTTAAAATAGTTTTTAAAACTAATGTGTGGATTGTAATACTGATGTCATATTTTGTAACATCAATAATTTGGTGGTCGATTTTAAGGCTTACATCGTACAGTACAAATTTCTCTTCAACACTCATGAGCTTATACTCGTTAACACTGTTTGGTGCTTTACAACATCCGCCTTCTTTTTTATCACTAAAATTTATTTTCGTTGGTTACGTTTTTTACTCAGGTTCACATTCAAACGGCTTTCATATGTAATTTAATCAAGATTTTAACTATTCCTCAATATGAAACTCCGATTACCACACTGGAAGAATTAGCAAACAGCAAGATTTCTATCTTTATTGAAATATCAGACTACTACTATTTCCGCAATGAAGTTTTTCCGAAAATCTTTACAGTAAAATTCGAAATAAACTACAGCCCACAAATTCTGAAAACTTTACAAAACTAATTTTTAATAAAAAAACGTACTCAACATGTTCGTTTTTACATAAACGCGAAGAAACTGAAGTTTTAGAATCGTTCATGGAAACAAAATTTATAAAATTGTCGACTAATGACTAAACTCGTGGAAGAACATGTAACCGCATCATCCCATTTTATTTGCCCGAAGCATTCTTCCTTTATTTCATAATAATAGAAACAGGATTACATGATCATTTCCTTAAGAAAATCGAATTTGATCAAAAATTATATAAAATCGAATTACGCAGATAGTTTTGAATGAAAATATTGTTCTCAATTTGAATCATTTAATGTTTCCTTTTATATTTTGGATCGTTGGTGTTGTATTTGCAACTATTATTTTTGTTGTAGAAAAATTTGTAATAAGAAAATGTAAGCGTTTTATTCGTAAAGTATGGAAATGATTGTATTACACGCGTATTTGTAGCACAACAAGAACTGCAACTTGATAATTATTTCTTATATTTTAGAAACACTATTTGCACAACTTGTGTCAATAGTATTTTTTACCATTTTTACTGTGTAAAGTTTTCAAAATTCATTGAAGTTTTTTCAGAAGTGGCCGTCCATCAAATTAACCCCTCAGTAATGATTTCTATAATTCTAATATGTGCACTAAAAAATACTTTCAACATGCAGTGTTAATGATTTAACTTTGTTACTGTCAGAAGGTATAAATTTTACCCGGCAGCGAAAAGTGGGTGTGGGTTTGAGACCTCCTGTAATTTCCACAGAAGTATTTTGTACGGTTCAAAATACTCAAGTTGCGCGTTGCGACAAGAATCAAACTTACCGCGCATACAATAAATTAGTGGATCGATATTTTTCGGAGTTTTAATTGAAACGACGAGCCGACATCTTGGATTTTTTTTCCTTGAGGACGATTGGCGGTGTTTCACGAAGCTAAAAATTACAAGTGAAATTTTAACTTGGCTTCAATAATTGCGCGATAAATAAGTGCGGAAATATAAATCCGACCGATTTACGCCGTAAGTAATTTTCTTTGCCATTTCTTTGGTTAATTTAGTGGTTGTATTAATTGTTAATTACAACGTATGCTTAACACGTGTCCGGACCTTAATTCTACTCATATTTGACTGTCTGGATAATTCCTGTAGGCGCTGGAACAAGCAATTGGAAATGCTTTGTTACACAAAACGTGCCTACTATCACGCTGTCGACGACCTCGAAACTACACGGCCGATTATACTTCAGCGGTTGGGAGTCAAGCACGCGTCGCGCGTGCTATTACAAAGGCAACAATCTGCTCTCAGAGCTGTGTCGTCTACTTCTTCTCAGAGAAATGCTACTGATCTTCAAGTAGCTGTCAACTGGTTGCCGTTAGCAAGGACCTTTCTTATCAGAACTACATGCATCAGTATACAGCTAAGTTATCGTTTTAAGGAACCAATTCATTTTGCATGCGTTCAAAACTTAAGTACACGGGACATCTTTAGCGTTTAAGGGAATTGTTATTTGGGGTAGTGTCCATCCATCCACGCTTGTTGTTGTTGGCATTAACTCCCTTAGAGTTTGGACGTTGTCATTATTGTGGGGTTAACCAAAAAAAAAAGGCTTTTGAATTGGCAGGAGCTGCATTCCGTATTAGAACGAGTGTACTACTAGTTTTTAAGTCACAGCGTGTACGTGACGTGTGTATGTCGAGTTTTCTTAATCACCAATCTTAAATTGGTACGTTACATTTATTTTGGGGTTAATATACGAAACGCGAACTATAACTCATTGGTTACTGCTAATGCACGAAAATTTCATGCAACAGAGTCTCTTATTTATCCTAAATTCTCCAAATATTTTTAAGTTGTATTCGCTATATTTGTATGTCTTTTGTCTCTCTTTGATTGGTGTTTGTTGTAACGTGTTAGATTTTAAGCAAAACCTAGTCAATCGCACAAGAAGAGTACGTCTGAAAAACTTCAAAGAAATTGGTTGGCTAACGAGACATAAACACAGTTATCATATTACAGTTATTTATTTAATTTACACGAGAATATAAAAAATCATTTAAGAAGAACCCAACATACGACACGCCACTGCTTAAGTTGCAAATGTAGTTAATAAATTTTTATCAGACGCCATTGTCGACGTACCAAACCTAAGTGAGCGCTCGAGTTCAACGAATTTTTAGAACCAATGTACAAGTAAATTAAGGGTGGGTAATGTAAGTAACTCACAATACATAAAATGAATTACGTTATTAAGTTGTTTGTTTATTAGAGTCACGGGTTGCAATTTGGGATAGATCAACCACAAAGAGTGTAGTCTATTGCCAACAAAGGTGACTATAATGCATGCAACAAATGGGATGCTTTTCTGCTTACACCACTCGTACATAGAAAGATTTTCTAGAGCCCAACGGTGGACTCAATTATCGTATAATATCACGTACAACATTCAGTTGCAAATTAAAAAGTTCAAACAAGCGACAATTATCGTTCGATCGTAAGTTAAAAAAAATAACTGTGCTAAAATGTGTGCGTTTTAATACTCAGATTGTAGGAAAAGCACTAACAGAGTAATTATGTAAACGATCTGACTTTAGAGTCCTGGTACTACCCCTCACATCTGAAACAGATGTTCCAGCTTCAGCGACCAGCAGATTACTCTTCGGCCACAATCACCGACACCAACACAGCGTAAATTTTTCTGCAGTTGGTAATGCAGCTCGACGATTGCCCCCTATTTACCAATTTTTAAATATTTCTTATACGCTCTGTATATAGAGTAAGACTTACTACACCAACTTGCACCGTTAATACTTTAACTCGCACCAGTTTATTAACAGATACAGGCAACATTTGTTAAAACACTAAAAAATGTTATCTTAAAGCTTAAACAAAATAATTTTTTCCGAAATTGTCACTAAAGTACAAAAATGTCATTAAAAAATTTGTTTTAAGTAAGTTGTACTGTATTTTAAGTATATTTTGTTTACGTTAACAAGCACATACGTTTTCATTCCCATGTCGCTGCAATATTTATTTTTTTTGTGCTTTGATACTTTTAAATCCGATGTGCTCTTAATTAAGTTTGAAAGGTGACATTACATTACCTTGGGTTGTTTGCTGACTCAATAAATTCTTTGTTTGTTCCATGACAGAGCGTGTGAATCATGTTGTTTTTAAAAGTAAATTTCATATTTTATTTAGTTTAGACACATTTGTAAAATTACATTCCACTGTTAAATTCTGAGAATTGTTAAAGTGCCAACTTTTCTAGGGTTAGTAGAGAGTGAAACGCGCTTCCCCGAGTTTGTACGTTTATATTTTTAAAGATTAGGCTGTAAACAAACGAAACCACTAGGTACTATGTAACTAAAGGCAAGTACTAAACTGGAGCGGATCATAATTGTTATTTTTTAACAATTTCTAAATAATGAACACTTCTTCGGGTACTTACTAATAAAATGATTTGTAAACGAGTATTAAAGTGATATTTATGATAACGGGTTAGGAACTACCATACGGTTTGCAAAATTAAAGAGGTCTTTCTTTTGACTAAGGTCGAAATAACGCTTGCGCATTTGAGTTTTTATGATTCTTGCAAACTAATTGTAGAAATGCAATTCTGTTCAAAGCATTTATCGATTAATTCGGCGTAATAAATTGCAGTTTATTAACAGATACAGGCAACATTTGTTAAAAACACTAATAAATGTTATCTTAAAGCTTAACAAAATATGTTTTTTCAAAATTGCCACTAAAGAAGTACAAAAATGTCATTAAAAAATTTGTTTTTAAGTAAGTTGTACTGTATTTTAAGTATATTTTGTTTACGTTAACAAGCACATACGTTTTCATTCCCACGTCGCTGCAATATTTATTTTTTGTGCTTTGATACTTTTAAATCCGATGTGCTCTTAATTAAGTTTGAAAGGTTCGTAGAATTCTAGGCGACATTACATTACCTTGGGTTGTTCACTGACTCAATAAATTCTTTGTTTGTTCCATGACAGAGCGTGTGAATCATGTTATTTTTAAAAGTAAATTTCATATTTTATTTGGTTTAGACACATTTGTAAAATTACATTCCACAGTTAAATTCTGAGAATTGTTAACGTGTTAATTTTTCTAGGGTTAGTAGAGAGTGAAACTCGCTCCCCGAGTTTGTATGTTTATATTTTTTAAAAATTAAGCTGTAAACAAACAGAAACTACTAGGTACTATGTAACTAAAGGCAAGTACTAAACTGGAGCGGATCATAATTGTTATTTTTAACAATTTCTAAATAATGAACACTTCTTCGGGTGCTTACTAATAAAAATGATTTGTAAACCAGTATTAAAGTGATATTTATGATAACGGGTTAGGAACTACCATACGGTTTGCAAAATTAAAAGAGATCTTTCTTTTGACTAAGGTCGAAATAACGCTTGCGGATTTGAGTTTTTATGATTCCTGCGAACTAATTGTAGAAATGAAATTCTGTTCAAGGCATTTATCGATTAATTCGGCGTAATAAATTGCAGTTTATTAACAGATACAGGTAACATTTGTTAAAAATACTAAAAAATGTTATCTTAAAGCTTAAACAAAATATTTTTCTTTGAAATTGTCACTAAAGTACAAAAATGTCATTAAAAAATTTGTTTTAAGTAAGTTGTACTGTATTTTAAGTATATTTTGTTTACGTTAACAAGCACATACGTTTTCATTCCCACGTCGCTGCAATATTCATTTTTTTTGTGCTTTGATACTTTTAAATCCGATGTGCTCTTAATTAAGTTTGAAAGGTTCGTAGAATTCTAGGCGACATTACATTACCTTGGGTTGTTCGCTGACTTAATAAATTCTTTGTTTGTTCCATAATAGAGCGTGTGAATCATGTTGTTTATAAAAGTAAATTTCATATTTTATTTGGTTTAGACACATTTGTAAAATTACATTCCACGGTTAAATTCTGAGAATTGTTAACGTGTTAATTTTTTCTAGAGTTAGTAGAGAGTGAAACTCGCTCCCCGAGTTTGTACGTTTATATTTTTAAAAATTAAGCTGTAAACAAACGAAACCACTAGGTACTATGTAACTAAAGGCAAGTACTAAACTGGAGCGGATCATAACTGTTATTTTTAACAATTTCTAAATAATGAACACTTCTTCGGGTGCTTACTAATAAAAATGATTTGTAAACCAGTATTAAAGTGATATTTATGATAACGGGTTAGGAACTACCATACGGTTTGCAAAATTAAAAGAGATCTTTCTTTTGACTAAGGTCGAAATAACGCTTGCGTATTTGAGTTTTTATGATTCCTGCGAACTAATTGTAGAAATGCAATTCTGTTCAAGGCATTTATCGATTAATTCGGCCTAATAAATTGCAGTTTATTAACAGATACAGGCAACATTTGTTAAAAACACTAAAAAATGTTATCTTAAAGCTTAAACAAAATAATTTTTTCGAAATTGTCACTAAAGTACAAAAATGTCATTAAAAATTTGTTTTAAGTAAGTTGTACTGTATTTTAAGTATATTTTGTTTACGTTAACAAGCACATACGTTTTCATTCCCACGTCGCTGCAATATTTTATTTTTGTGCTTTGATACTTTTAAATCCGATGTGCTCTTAATTAAGTTTGAAAGGTTCGTAGAATTCTAGGCGACATTACATTACCTTGGGTTGTTCGCTGACTCAATAAATTCTTTGTTTGTTCCATGACAGAGCGTGTGAATCATGTTGTTTTTAAAAGTAAATTTCATATTTTATTTGGTTTAGACACATTTGTAAAATTACATTCCACAGTTAAATTCTGAGAATTGTTAACGTGTTAATTTTTTCTAGGGTTAGTAGAGAGTGAAACTCGCTCCCCGAGTTTGTACGTTTATATTTTTAAAAATTAGGCTGTAAACAAACGAAACCACTAGGTACTATGTAACTAAAGGCAAGTACTAAACTGGAGCGGATCATAATTGTTATTTTTAACAATTTCTAAATAATGAACACTTCTTCGGGTGCTTACTAATAAAAATGATTTGTAAACAAGTATTACAGTGATATTTATGGTAACGGGTTAGGAACTACCATACGGTTTGCAAAATTAAAAGAGATTCTTTCTTTTGACTAAGGTCGAAATAACGCTTGCGTATTTGAGTTTTTATGATTCCTGCGAACTAATTGTAGAAATGCAATTCTGTTCAAGGCATTTATCGATTAATTCGGCCTAATAAATTGCAGTTTATTAACAGATACAGGCAACATTTGTTAAAAAACACTAAAAATGTTATCTTAAAGCTTAAACAAAATAATTTTTTTCGAAATTGTCACTAAAGTACAAAAATGTCATTAAAAAATTTGTTTTAAGTAAGTTGTACTGTATTTTAAGTATATTTTGTTTACGTTAACAAGCACATACGTTTTCATTCCCACGTCGCTGCAATATTTATTTTTTGTGCTTTGATACTTTTAAATCCGATGTGCTCTTAATTAAGTTTGAAAGGTTCGTAGAATTCAGGCGACATTACATTACCTTGGGTTGTTCGCTGACTCAATAAATTCTTTGTTTGTTCCATGACAGAGCGTGTGAATCATGTTGTTTTTAAAAGTAAATTTCATATTTTATTTGGTTTAGACACATTTGTAAAATTACATTCCACGGTTAAATTCTGAGAATTGTTAACGTGTTAATTTTTCTAGGGTTAGTAGAGAGTGAAACTCGCTCCCCCGAGTTTGTACATTTATATTTTTAAAAATTAAGCTGTAAACAAACGAAACCACTAGGTACTATGTAACTAAAGGCAAGTACTAAACTGGAGCGGATCATAACTGTTATTTTAACAATTTCTAAATAATGAACACTTCTTCGGGTGCTTACTAATAAAAATGATTTGTAAACCAGTATTAAAGTGATATTTATGATAACGGGTTAGGAACTACCATACGGTTTTGCAAAATTAAAGAGATCTTTCTTTTGACTAAGGTCGAAATAACGCTTGCGTATTTGAGTTTTTATGATTCCTGCGAACTAATTGTAGAAATGCAATTCTGTTCAAAGCATTTATCGATTAATTCGGCGTAATAAATTGCAGTTTATTAACAGATACAGGCAACATTTGTTAAAAACACTAATAAATGTTATCTTAAAGCTTAAACAAAATAATTTTTTTCGAAATTGCCACTAAAGTACAAAAATGTCATTAAAAATTTGTTTTAAGTAAGTTGTACTGTATTTTAAGTATATTTTGTTTACGTTAACAAGCACATACGTTTTCATTCCCACGTCGCTGCAATATTTATTTTTTTTTGTGCTTTGATACTTTTAAATCCGATGTGGTCTTAATTAAGTTTGAAAGGTGACATTACATTACCTTGGGTTGTTCGCTGACTCAATAAATTCTTTGTTTGTTCCATGACAGAGCGTGCGAATCATGTTGTTTTTAAAGTAAATTTCATATTTTATTTGGTTTAGACACATTTGTAAAATTACATTCCACAGTTAAATTCTGAGAATTGTTAACGTGTTAATTTTTCTAGGGTTAGTAGAGAGTGAAACTCGCTCCCCGAGTTTTTTACGTTTATATTTTTAAAAATTAGGCTGTAAACAAACAAAACCACTAGGTAATATGTAACTAAAAGCAAGTACTAAACTGGAGCGGATCATAATTGTTATTTTTAACAATTTCTAAATAATGAACACTTCTTCGGGTGCTTACTAATAAAAATGATTTGTAAACGAGTATTAAAGTGATATTTATGGTAACGGGTTAGGAACTACCATACGGTTTGCAAAATTAAAAGAGATTCTTTCTTTTGACTAAGGTCGAAATAACGGTTGCGGATTCCTGCGAACTAATTGTAGAAATGCAATTCTGTTCAAGGCATTTATCGATTAATTCGGCCTAATAAATTGCAGTTTATTAACAGATACAGGCAACATTTGTTAAAAACACTAAAAAATGTTATCTTAAAGCTTAAACAAAATAATTTTTTCGAAATTGTTACTAAAGTACAAAAATGTCATTAAAAATTTGTTTTAAGTAAGTTGTACTGTATTTTAAGTATATTTTGTTTACGTTAACAAGCACATACGTTTTCATTCCCACGTCGCTGCAATATTTATTTTTGTGCTTTAATACTTTTAAATCCGATGTGGTCTTAATTAAGTTTGAAAGGTGACATTACATTACCTTGGGTTGTTCGCTGACTCAATAAATTTTGTTTGTTCCATGACAGAGCGTGTGAATCATGTTGTTTTAAAAGTAAATTTCATGTTTTATTTGGTTTAGACACATTTGTAAAATTACATTCCACAGTTAAATTCTGAGAATTGTTAACGTGTTAATTTTTCTAGGGTTAGTAGAGAGTGAAACTCGCTCCCCGAGTTTGTACGTTTATATTTTTAAAAATTAAGCTGTAAACAAACAGAAACCACTAGGTACTATGTAACTAAAAGCAAGTACTAAACTGGAGCGGATCATAATTGTTATTTTAACAATTTCTAAATAATGAACACTTCTTCGGGTACTTACTAATAAAAATGATTTGTAAACAAGTATTAAAGTGATATTTATGATAACGGGTTAGGAACTACCATACGGTTTGCAAAATTAAAGAGATCTTTCTTTTGACTAAGGTCGAAATAACGCTTGCGTATTTGAGTTTTTATGATTCCTGCAAACTAATTGTAGAAATGCAATTCTGTTCATAGCATTTATCGATTAATTCGGCGTAATAAATTGCAGTTTATTAACAGATACAGGCAACTTTTGTTAAAAACACTAATAAATGTTATCTTAAAGCTTAAACAAAATAATTTTTTTCGAAATTGTCACTAAAGTACAAAAATGTTATTAAAAAATTTGTTTTAAGTAAGTTGTACTGTATTTTAAGTATATTTTGTTTACGTTAACAAGCACATACGTTTTCATTCCCACGTCGCTGCAATATTTATTTTTTTTGTGCTTTGATACTTTTAAATCCGATGTGCTCTTAATTAAGTTTGAAAGGTTCGTAGAATTCTAGGCGACATTACATTACCTTGGGTTGTTCGCTGACTCAATAAATTCTTTGTTTGTTCCATGACAGAGCGTGTAAATCATGTTGTTTTTAAAAGTAAATTTCATATGTTATTTGGTTTAGACACATTTGTAAAATTACATTCCACGGTTAAATTTTGAGAATTGTTAACGTGTTAATTTTTTCTAGGGTTAGTAGAGAGTGAAACTCGCTCCCCGAGTTTGTACGTTTATATTTTTAAAAATTAAGCTGTAAACAAACGAAACCACTAGGTAGTATGTAACTAAAGGCAAGTACTAAACTGGAGCGGATCATAACTGTTATTTTTAACAATTTCTAAATAATGAACACTTCTTCGGGTGCTTACTAATAAAAATGATTTGTAAACAATCAAAAGATGTCAAAGTAAAATCGCGCCAGTTTTGATATCACTATGCAGACGTACCACTTATTCCAGTGGCGTAACATATGACCCAACAACGTTCAACCGAAAATAATATAAACATTTACAAGAGCATGTTTTTATTACTTATGAAAAATAAGTCTCAATGCAAACAGTAATATTTCTTAATTTCCTTTTGTTTGTTATTAGTATTATCTTGCAGTTCTCGGATTAGCCAGTTTATTTGATTGTCTTGTCGTTGCTCTTATTTTTCTCCCTATTTTCGTTTTTAAAAACTTGATTTAATGAAATGGTTAAGGCGTCAGTCAGTTCTTTCTTTTTCAGTTTAAATCAAGAAAGAAAATCGGCTACGAAATTGTGCTTTTCTTTACATACGTTTATCTTTAATTAAAATTCTGGGAACTGCAATAACCATCACATCAATCTAGTTGTCAAAGGTTTACAATTAAACAGAAAGGATATAGCTTGATGACCGTTTTGAGCGCAGGAACCGACGACGCAGTCACGTCTATAATTTTGTTGCCTGAACACCTAGATGACTACTGACCAGATATCCAGACAGACTTGACCTTTCTGTTTCTCTCGCGTATAGGGTGAAGGAAATCTAATGTAAGAGTCTTTAAATGATGTCTTTTTGAAGACCATTAATTCTGTAGGCCTTGTACTCTACTCAATAAATCAGTAAGTATTAGAAAGAGGGCGGAGTCAGTGTTTATAGAGGCACAACAAAGCCCTTGGCATAAGGCATAGAGCTTGGCGGTGTAAACAAAGGGAAATGACGAGAACTTCCACGAATAGCACTACCGACTCCTTGGTCCTTCTTTGAACCATTTGTATATATGACACAAAAACCAAGATCACCTTCTATTATTTCCAACACTATTTTGTTGATATACAGGGTGTCTTTAGCTGAGTGCCTATTAGAAATATCTAGAGAACCGTAATAGCGAGAAAATCAGAATTTGGTATGCGGTTATTTGTGACCAAGATCTATTGTTTTAAAATATTTTTAAAATGGCGTCACTTTTGGAACTACCGGAATTAGATGACAACTTGGTTTTTTTAAATGTAATGACTATGATTTTATTTTTTTTTATGATTTTAAGTTGAATTTTAGGTCAACTTTATGTAAGGTACTTCTAACCTAAAATGTCAACTTTTGGCGATAAAGATTGTTTTATCTTAAAATTGGCAAAAAACATCTATGTACAAAAAAATTGTTGCAGTTGAACTAACAAAGATTGAATAGCAAAATTCTGCCAGTGGAAAGGCAAAACATTGCACTTCATCCTTCTCAATCTTGATAATTATCTGCAGGGTGGTGTGAAAAATGACTTGAATTAGGTCAATACAAACGTGCCAAAAAGTCATTTTATTTGAATGGGACACTCCATATTTAATTACATGTGTTGAAAGGTTATTCTCTTCTGTATTGAATGATGTAACATTCTTCAATTCTTACAATAGAATTTTTTGATTTATTTGAATTTGAAATTTGAAACTTAAAAAAAATATATTTATAGTCATTTCAGATAACAACTGTTATCGGTTTCAAGAAAGAGCTTCATTCAAGAGTTATATTGTTACACGTGTTTCGAGTTTGACAACTTATCATCAAATTGGAAAAAACAGACCAAATAGTTTGTTTTTTTAAAATATCTTGTTTCTGAACAATAAACAAATCCAAATAATAGATCTTGATCACAAATGACTGCATACAAAATTCTGATTTTCTCGCTCTCACGGTTCTCCAGATATTTGTAATGGGCACTCAGCTAAAGACACCCTGTATGAAGGAGACGAGGTGTTTCAATCTAGGCTCGTTAGTTCCGTCACACATACAGCTCCAAATGGGATCCATGGGGGCAAAAATAGACTCCCACATCCTTGGTAATTAAACTTTGAGCTCGGAGAGATACTCTCTAGCTCTTATTCTAGTAAGCCTTGTGACAATTGGCCAGCCCTCGTATGTACTTTTTCAACTAGTTAAGATTTTATAAAACGGATGATTGGGCTGAGCACGAATTCTTGCTACATATATAAGAGTCAGTCTTTGTCTTTGTTTTCACTGAGACGATAGTCCCGCTTTGTAGAAACTCCTTATAGGCGTAGTTGGGTACGCTCCTAACACTAGACGTATGCCCTTATTGTGTGAAACATTCAGTTTTTTCAAATGACACCTGATGGTTGAGCTGTACACCGAACACCCATAATTAAGGACAGACAACACTAAGGTTTTGTACAATCGTACTAGCACTCTTCTACTTGCACTATAACTTGTTCCAGCGAGCATCCTAATAATGTCGAGGGCCTTTCTCCTTCGTCCGACGATAGTTTTGACGTGTTTATGCCATCGTAGACCATGATCAAAAACAAGACCCAAAAAACGAACCAAAGACTTACCAATTATAACAGAATTTTTCAGGAACAGAACAAGATATTTATAGGGTCGACGAAGTCGACAGAAATAGACACACACAGTTTTTCTTTAGAAAACTTAAATCCTCTATCCTGTGCATTGTTAAGGACGATGTTAATGACTTCCTGGAGTTAATGTAAGGCATTTTTTTTTCCTTAAAGAAAATCGCTAGATCGTCGATATACAGACACCGCTTGTTCTTCGGGAATAGCCCAGATATCAAACCCTTAACGGCTATGCCAAACAATGTTACACTGAGGGTTGAGCCCTGTGAAACGCCGTTCTCCAATTGACGCATAGTAGATAAAGCAGCCCTAACCCTCACTCTAAAAGTCCCTCCTGTGAAAAACTCACAAACAAATAAAGCTAAGTTGCCACGAAAACCCCATTCGTATAACGTATGTAAGACACCGTTCCCCTACGTCATGTCATAGGCTTCCTCTAATTTTTTTCTTTTTTTCTAAAGCCAAATTGATGTTCAGAAAGAAAAACACGACTCTCCAACTGTCACATAAGCCTGCAGTTGACCATTTTTTATAAGACGCCGCTCATACAGCAGGTGAGACGGATGGGCCGGTAACTGCGTGTCACGTATGGGTTCATCCTAGATTTAAGAATGGGTACTACCGTAGCCTTCCTCCAGGAATCGAGTTATTGCATCTCAAGAACAATTCCTATGCTTCAGAATCGATCCACAATGTAAAATTAAAATGAATAGAAGATTTTTAAATGGTGGGGTTCATTAAAACGTAGTTGATCGGAAATACGGGAAAAGGTGGTAAAAAATTTCAAAAAAAGCTAAACAATTGTTGATAAAGAACAAATACAACAGAAACATGTAGATGGAGTAATACAACAAAGTATAAAAAGAGAAAGATGAAAAAAAAAGTTTAACAATGACTATAAGGATTTTATTGCGAGAATAAGGAAAAAAGCAAAAATGGAAAAGTAATTAAGAAGAAATTAATAGATAAACAGATAAATGAACAAAAAAATTAATAGGAAGAAAAGAGCAAATTATGCACTTTCATTTAAGAGGGTTAAATCAGTTATAGACTTTGTCATTAATTAACAGTAGACAAAGGAAAATATAGAAAGATAGAAATCAAATAATAAGAAAAGCCAGGAGACAGGCAAAAGAAATACAAAAAAATAAGAAAAATAGTTATAAAAATGGAGAAAGCAGTGAAAAGGAGAAAGTATAGAATAAGCAAAAAATAAGCAGAAAACGGAGAACATAACTGGACGAAAACATAAATGCAAAGAGGAAGGAAGAATTAGAAACAAAAGAAATATTGAAATAGAGGAATATAAGAAGATACAAAAAACAAGAAGAAAATTTTACAAAAAAGAAAATCATAAAAAGAAAAACAGAAACAGAAAATAAAAAAATAAACAATGCGATTTATTAACAAAAGAGAAAGAGAGCGCTAAAAAAATGAGTAAAGTTAGAAGAAGAAAAGTGAAAACAAAACTATTCATATTTAATAGAAAAGGTTAAATGATTAAGGAAAAAAACTAAAAAGAGAAACTAAAGAAATATTTAAAAAAACTTTTAAAAATAAGAAGGTACTAATGGTACGCAGGCAAATCAGAAAAGGAATACAAAGAAGTAGAAGAGGGAAAGGTAGAAAATAATATTTTATATTAAATATAGAAAGGAGAAGGGTTGTCAGTGGAATGAAAAGAAATCAGAATATGTCAAATCAAAACCTAAAAAATTATAAGAAGCACATCGGAAAAAGAAATTGAAGAAAGAAACATATTATTGGACTGCCAAGTGGGATTTAAGAAAAAAGAAGGTTTGTGGAGAATACAGGTATATACCTACATTAGAGACATAATGAAAGAATTGGATAAGAAAGAGAGGAATAAATTATAGGAGACTCTAAAATAAACTCAGTATAGATAACAACAATCATAACTAATAGTGACAAATGCCCTACTATAATCTAATAATGTTAATGCTGTTATAAGTCCATTATCAATAGCAGTTAAAATGACATCTGTGAGATTCACCAAAAAACCTGCATAGCCTGGCTTGAAACCAGATTGAGAAGAAGAGATAATATTGATATTTTCTAAGTATCTGCGTAATTGATAACTTATAATTTTTCAAGTACTTTAGACAAACATGGCAAAATGCTAATAGTCGCAAGTCCTTGTATTCAAATAGATTATTATTCTTTAGGATTGGCAACACAATGCCCTTTTTCCATAACAGAAGAAAATTAGTTAGTCAAAATACATTTATTAATTATACAGAGTGGGCCAACGCTGACAAAACAGAACCAATTGCAGCAGCATCTATAATTTAAAAAAAACTCAAACCCGTCAATTTTATTTCAGAGGAGGCATTTTTTTAGCCTGTCGGCATTCAGTATTACCTCTGGTTTTAACATCACATTACACTTTTTAAATGTCAACCCACAGTTTTTTGTGCAAAATTGGATAGACTACAAAAAATTCTTTTCATTTAAGAACTCTCTTACTGGCATTGCAAAATGTAGTGGAGCCCGCTTTGCTAGAAAATAAGCTCGTTTTCTAAATATCTTGTATCATTTTCGAGAATATCTGTCAAAATTGGGTTGATAACATTTTCTAACATTTCTAAGTAAATTTCACCATTTAGATTTTTAAGTATAAAAATAGGTCCTACTAGCCGGTCTCCGAAAATACCCGCCCAGACGTTTAGCTTTTGTGAATACTGAGAATGAACTTGATGAAATACATCAAAATTCGTGTCCGACCAGTATCGACAGTTATGATGATTTACTATCCCGTTTAAAAAAAACACGTAGCTTCATCGGAAAAACAAATATTGGAGTAAAGTTCAGATTGTCAACTGCTCGTTGACTCATAATTTCACAAAACTGTTGACGACAGTCAAAATCGTCTAAGTTGAGTTTGTGTACCAAATTTATTCTATACTTGTTCGGCTAACTTCACAAATTTCCTCCAATTTTCTTTGGATCTAAAGAAACTTGACCCAACACGGCTACTTCGACCTCTTCATTTTGCACCGCGTGTGCAACATTTGTATGTTTCTTGTTGCAAACATTTCCTGTCTTCCGAAATTTTCCCACTATTTCTATAACGTATTTTCGATTAAGATGTTTATCTGGATGACGTTGATTAAAGATTATTGCTACCTTGTTAGCACAGTCATCATTTTTGAAAAATAATTTCATTATTTCAACTTTTTCGTGAGTGGTGTAACCCATTTTTAAATTAGCGGGACACAAAAGTAAACGAAACTCTAGAATTTGACGTTTACATGTTTCAAAAGTTTCTTGATCATTAGTCTGGTATTGTTTTTTTGTATTACTGCATGGCAGTTTGAGCATTTGTTATAAATTTTTCAATTTCATTATTAAATTGTTACTGCAATATATTTTTTTTTAAATGACAAAATTCGCGAAATCATATAAGGGCCCACTAAAGGTTTTTGTACGATTGTTCTCGCCGAACGGCCAAAGGAAACTAGCAAACTAGCAACATTTGGGGTTTTTTGAAAAGCATTTTTTCTCGTCTATCCGATTTTGCATAAAAAACTGTGGGTTGCCGTTTAAAAAGTTTGATGTGACGTAATTTCCGTTAAAACCAGAGGAAATACTGGAATGATAACAGGCTGAAAAAATTTCCCCTTCAAAAATCAAATTGACGGGTCTAAGTTTTTTTTTTAAATGTTGATGTAGCAGCAATTAGCTCTGTTTCGTCGGCGTTGGCTCACCCTGTATGTGTTAAGTACGGCAATATAATTGGTGAACACATTCTTATCATGAAGATGTTTAAATCATTATGACCAGATGATTGAGATTTTATTTTTTTTTCGTCCTTAGAAGGAACACAATAAACTAATTTCCCTGATCATTATTCTTTTCATTATTGATTGAGGCTTGAAAACACATTATGTAAACAATTAGAACAATGCGAAACACAAAGATCCTTGATATGGGCCTTAACAGCTTTTATTATTTTTCTACGTTATGTAGCTCAAGACATAATAATAAATGAAACCATGAAAGCATGAACATATAATAGACAATAAAGATAGGTATTTACTTCAACTCAACAATTTTAATAATACAGGGTGTCCCAGGAATGAAAGGCCAAAACTTGGGAATGAGTAGTTGGTACTAAAATAATGTGAGTGGTTTTATACAACTTTTTTCTCCGGCCCTTATTTTCAAAGTTATAGGGCTGTGAAGTTGGAAATTAAAAACACAATTTTATTTATAACTCTAAAACTATATTTTAGAATTTAATGAGATTTTGATGGATTGTCAATCTCATTGATGCATCTATTTTCGGGGTACCATTAATTTTACCGGGGTTCTAGAAAGTCTGGAACATAATTAGCTCACTGGTTAAACGGTCAAAACTTTTTCAGAGATAAAGCAACAGATTTAAAAATACTGTCAGTTTATTCCCCAACTATTTTCCTAAAAAAAGGTGCTCTTGGTTGAATTCGATAAAGCAAGTAGTTTTGAGAAATTCAAATTTTCTTAGACTCATCAGAGCACGTACAATTTCCATTATTATCTATTAAATGAATTTTTACCAAGTAGGCCGCTGTCAATTATTTATTATAGTAGCCTGTCGATTTATTTGCACGCTGAAATACTTGTTATGGCAGAATACACTTTTCGAGAATATGCAGATATGCATTTAATGTATGGAAAAGCTTCGGGCAATTCTCGCAAAGCCAGAAGACTTTATTCTGAAAACTTCCATAATAGAGTGTTACCAGACAGAAAAACTTTTGAACGTGTTGACAGAAACTTACGAGAAAATGGTACGGTTTACGAAAATTGCGATTATTCTTTTTGAAAACTATTTTATTTTATTTTTAGGTAAATTTAAGCAGATAGCAGGTGGCGTGGGTCCCGCAAGAAATGTTCGTACAGCCGTTTTAGAGCAAGAAATCTTAAATGAAGTAGATAACAATCCTACATCTAGTATTAGAAAATTAGCGGCCCAACAAAATATTTCAAAGAACAGCGTCCACCGAATACTTCGAGAACAATTATTACATACGTACCATTTTCAAAAAGTACAGGGTTTAACTCCAGAAGATTATCCAGCACGCCTTCAATATGCGCGCTGGTTTTAGAAAAACAGAGACAAGCTCCTGATTTTATTTCGTCAGTACTGTTTACTGATGAAGCCGGATTTACGAGAAATGGTACAATTAATTCCCATAACTTACATTTGTGGGCTGATGAAAATCCACATGGTATAATTCAGACAAAACATCAGCAAAGATTCATAGTCAATGTGTGGGCTGGAATTATTGGAAATCACTTAATTGGCCCATTTATCATTGATGGCCGTTTAAATGGACAATCGTATCTAGATTTTCTTCAGAATAATTTAAATTTACTGTTAGATGACATTTCTTTACAAACCAGACTTAATATGTGGTACATGCACGACGGCGCTCCACCTCACTTTAGTGTTATGGTACGAAATCACTTAAACACTGAGTACCCCGAAAAATGGATTGGAAGAGGAGGTCAATTGCATGGCCCCCACGTACTCCAGAATTAAATCCACTAGATTCATTCTTCTGGGGTTACCTCAAAAGTTTGGTATATGCAACACCCATACAAACAAGGAATGAATTATTGGATAGAATTCACTTCCATTGCGATAATATCAAAAACAATGCAGGAATGTTGTTTCAAGTACAACGAAATAATTTACGTAGACTCCAAAATGTGTAGATGTAGCAGGTGCACATTTTGAACATTTGCTCTAAAGTTTTTTTAATTTCGTAATTCGTTATTAATGGCATTGATTATAATACTTTTAATGGTAATCCCGTAAAATTGTTCTTTTTATATCAATAACATTGAAAACATTTACTTTAAGTGTTTTCTGGTTTTAGTTCTTAATTCAGTAACTTTGTTATTTTTAATAATATTCCCTATACGTATGTGTTTTTCTATTTGTAGAACTTGAAAAGATGTACTCTTGACACTTCTTTATCAAACGTTATTCTGCCATAACAAGTATTTCAGCGTGTAAATAAATCGTACAGGCTACTATAATAAATAATTGCCAGCGGCCTACTTGATAAAAATTCATTTAATAGATAATAGTGGAAATTGCACGTGCTCTGATGAGTCTAAGAAAATTTGAAATTTCTCAAAAACTACTTGTTTTATCGAATTCAACCAAGAGCACCTTTTTTAGGAAAATAGTTGGGAATAAACTGACAGTATTTTTAAGTCTGTTGCATTATCTCTGAAAAAGTTTTGTCCGTTTAACCAGTGAGCTAATTATGTTTCCAGACTTTCTAGAACCCCGGTAAAAATTAATGGTACCCCGAAAATAAATGCATCAATGAGATTGGCAATCCATCAAAATTTCATTAAATTCTAAAATATAGTTTTAGAGTTATAAATAAAATTGTGTTTTAATTTCCAACTTCACAGCCCTATAACTTTGAAAATAAGGGCCGGAGAAAAAAAGTTGTATAAACCACTGACATTATTTTAATGCCAACTACTCATTCCCAAGTTTTGGCCTTTCATTCTTGGGACACCCTGTATATTAGAAAAGTAAAAATTAAATACTTTTTCATGCCTCCGGTCATTATTGACAGTTTTGTAGGATTTAAAATTGATCGGGAACATCAAATTCCCCACCTAGAACTTACAAAAGTGACATTTGATAAAATTCCCCAGAAAGCGGGGTGGCAACATTGTTATTTAATTTGCTAAATGTCAACAAAACGGACACAAAAGGAAAAAGCATCTGTAACGTTCGGAGTGTAAACGCTCCTCCTGTGTGCACACTTCCTTAACCCAATTTCGCGGGCATTATTTTGTATTGGTTTCCGGCGTTGTTAACTTAAAACTGTCTACGATTGGTCCGCTGCATTTGAACGCTTCCGGAAAGCTTGTTCTGAATCAACCGTTCACGAGGGAGAAGATATACCCTCATCTAAAAATTTCCTCGCTTGAAGGGGTAATCAGGCCGATGGTAAAATATATGATACCGCATAAAGTGGCTTTTAAAATTTGCTAAAAGGTTGTTCTGAGAGGGTGGTTTATGTCTCCCTATTACAAAAATATTCTTTTTCGGTTGTTCCTTCGTCAACTTTTACGGTTATTGCGGGTCTACTCATGGCTTTTGGAGGCGTTATGCCGAAATAGCTACCCACGAATACTCCGTCAAATTCACAGACCACGGTGGAGGCTCATTCCGAACCGTTAGTACCATTGAGAACAAGAGTAATACTCCTACTGCTGCGTGGAAGGTCAGAGGTTTTAATATCTTTTTAATTGCGCGTGAACCTGCAGTCGACCTATCACTCCAGTAGAAATCACCCTTTGACACCAACTATCAGGCGCGAACGTAGAAAATTTATTGCGGATTATTTGTCGCTCGAATGTGTAATTGCATAATATACCTGGAACGTTAACTAGTTATAGATAAGAGTATTTAATACCTACGTGGTGTATAAGTCGTGTAAGAATTTAAACCTCAATCTTAATTAAGCCGAACCCATTTAGTTCCATTGACTTTCTTGGTACAAGCTCGTTCCCCGACAGGCCAAAGTGAACAATCGTTTAAACTTCGCGGTGACTGAATTAGTCGTAAAACATCCCTTACACGTCTTCCTTAAATTCATGTAATCTGTAACGTTACTCAGTACTATAAATCGACACATTCTAGGTTAAATTCACCATAGGCGTACCTTCAGTACGCAAAATATCAATTGCATATACGAGACAGTGGCGTAGCAGTGGTAAATATTTGGGTAATTCTCTTTACTTTAACTGGTAATTTTATGTAGCTCTAGTCATTTTCGTGTTACCTGAATGTTTAATGCTGTACGTTACCCATTTTCGTAATATATCTGTGTCTTTTAATGCTGTGAACTATTACAAATTCGTTTGTGTATTGGGGTGAATAAATATTGTGTAAAGGTTTCTCTGACTTTATGTCGAGTTCTTTCGTGATTTGTCCCCCTTTTCTGTATATTCTGCTGCGGACAGTTAGCTGCTGACCTTTGGTTCTGGGTCAGATTCTTCTCTCTAGCGTTACTCGAACCTGGCGCCCTACCTTTTTAATTTTTTTTTCTATAGGTTCTAGGAATAACGTTGACTTTCCTAACCCGCACCCTACTCTCCACTAAGGGGCATACTTTCTTAACAACTGACCGTAACACATCTAATGCTTAAACAACAAATAAACGTTGATTTTTATAGAATCCTTACGCAGACGAACCGTAACCAATTAATACTTTTACATAAACCTCAATTAATGTGATTACTTTTTAGGTTATGTGTGGTGGGTTGTGAAGCAATTAATTTAAAAAATTTTTCAATGTTGACGTCTTTAATGTTTACAGTTGATTTAAACATTGAAAATATGGACCAAAGAGTTGCAGAAATCTTTTTTTTTATTTCTCATCAAAATATGCAAGAAGAACATACTCGTTGTAAATGTTAGTGGTACTATTACTATCGCACAATTTCTTAAATTCTTCATACGCTTTCCAGTACCGAGTTAAAGATTTTGCTGGTAATAAATTATAAATCACTGCTTCCGCTGTATCTTTTACGTGAGCATACTTTGTTTTCCATTAAATTCTTTACCACAAAGTGTGACTTTATTTAAATTTAAATTTGAAAATCAAGTAAATATGCAGTGACAAGTAGGTACCAACCAGAAAAAAATAAATCCTTAGAAATAAATTGTTGAACCAAATAATAATTTTGTAAGTATTTTGAGATTTGTCGGCATAAAAAATTTTGTGGATTACACGTCCAGAAAATGTTTTGCGAGTGCTCGTGTTGCTCTGCCTCGGGTAGGCGCCTCGGCTATGCAATATTACTCACACTCGCAAAATAAACAAATTAAACATAAAAAATAATCTAGTCGACAGGTATAACTCGCGGTAGCAGTAATTGGTTTATGCCGGAGACCTATTTATAATCATATAAATAAAACCAATCATATAATTGTTTACATTCGTCCAACATTGGGTTTATGTTTAACTTGTATATTGAACCAAGTTAGTAATTCTACATTCAGCCAATATTGGCTGAATATATTTTATACAATAATGGCGTTGTGTTGTTTAGTGATATCAATCGAATATTGGCTGAATCTAAATTATCTTCGCCAACATTCAAACATTGGACCAATATAAAACCAACGTGTAGCCAAGATTTATAGATACATGGGTTGGTTTTCATAAGATGCTCAAAATGTACATCATTTTTGTAAATACAATGATTGATACGATAAAGGTAATTAAAATTAACTTTTTGCAATGTCATATTTCGTATTACAAATTATTGTTCGATAAACAAGCGAACACAAACTTAAAATTAAATACACTTTATTTGGTACAGTAAAACCTCTAAATAGCGGGCACTAAAATTTTCTGCAAAACTGACCGGTATATAGAGGTGGCCGTTATTGAAAAGAAAAAAACATTATTTCTATACGTGGTTTATTAAAATCTTTTAAGTATGGAACATAATACGGTTCGCTATATAGGGTACTATATACCTGCATTAAAAAATAACTATAAATATGCTGATGCAATATTAAATAATTAGACGATATAATAATGGAAGAGTTATACATATTGAATACATAATACATACATTTACATAATATGTAGGGGAAAGTTGGGATACTAAGTGTTCTAGGTCTCATAACTTCTTAAATAAAGCAATGCTGGGGACTATTTTTGGCTCCAGTTTCAGTTATTAATTGGTTTTGGATAGATACCATTTTTATGCAAAAACAGAAGCCACACAACAAAAAAATCTATAATAAAAAAGCAGCAAGTATCCGTTTTATCGACCTAGTCGGATAAAACTGAATACTTAAGCTTGTATAGTTTCCATAACGTTTAGTCCCCAGCAAATAAGACACAACATGACAAATAAAGAAAAATTATTATTATTCTTAATAATATAAAAGGAAAGGTTAACAAAAAAAATATTTAAATATGTTACTGACAGAAGTCACAGGTAATAACTTTGTCTTTGTCTTCCCCCACTCCCGCACAAGTTTCATGGACCCAGCCTTCGCAATATTGACACCTTATCCAACCTTTTTCTGCCTTAGAATTAGAATAAAGTTTGCTGCAAAATATACAGGCTGCTTCTTCGCATTCATCTTCTGAACTTGAATCATCACTTTCTCTCAACTTCCTTCTTTTTTATATTTTTTAACCCTTGGTATCATTTTGTTTTTGTCTCTCACGCTTGTTTCTTTTGCACTGCTACTGTCTTTCTTATTTGCGTTATTTACTGTTACGTCTTTTCTAGTCGTCATCCCATTGTCATTTATTTTGCCTTTTTTTATTTAGTTTGGCTATATGGGCTGTTTTTTCAGTATCTCCTAAATTTAATTTTGGCTTCTTTGTAGGAAGTCTTTTAGAAATTGATTTTTCTAGTTCCTTTTTATATGGTGTCGATGTTAACACTGCAGTTTTACCCTTTCTTCTATTATTTAGGTTTAATTTTCGTTCAGAATGAGGAACTGGAACAACCTGTTGTGGCGTTATAACAAAATTCTGCGTGGTATGAGAACATGAAGGAGTCGAATTTGCATAAAACTGCTCTGTAGGAATGGTGGTGTTGTGCTTGGTGGTTTTCTCAGTGGTGATCTCGGTAAACTTCTTGGTGGTGTCCTTGGTGGTGTTCTCAATAATGTTCTAGGTGGAGAGTTTCTTGGTTCTGGTAACTAGTTATCATTTATTTCACCTTGAGTGGGCCTATTTGTAGTCTCGGCCGGTTCAAACATCCAGTCTGGGAAGATCTCTGTATTTAGTGGATGTATCTCAAGTTTTCTAAATCCTCTAACTGCGGTTTGGACGCTAGCGGCTTTCATAAAAGCATTTCCAAAAAGTTTGCCTATTTGAGAAATAGTAATAGGCCTGCCTGGATGTTGTTACATACATCTCTGGACCTTTGAACTGTAAAGGAGCTGATGGTGACTTAAAACTTACGTCTAGTGTTTAGACGGTGTGTTGTATGGTGGAAAGAGTAACACAACACCGTTTTCCCTAACTCTATGAATTAGCTCTATATTCTTGGTATGGATGGCATGGCCTTCTAGAAGCAAAGAACTGGATTTTCTTTAGAAGGGTTGGAAAAGCAATGAATTTATCGAACCAACTCAAAAATATTTCTGTTTGCATCCACCCTGAAGGATGGTAATAAGCTGTACTGCCAGGGGGAGCATCATCTAACAGTTCTGGCTTTGCCCTAGCTCTTGGGAAAACGAACAACGGTGGCATAAATGCACCACTAGCACTCATGCAGATCTCCACTGTAACTAGAACTCCACGTTCAGCCGAAGACAAGCAGCCAACTTGTCGCTTTCCACGCAATGATAAACATTTAGACCGTTTTTTTGGTATTGTCATAATCCTTGTTTCATCGACGTTATAAATACGCTCAGGGGGTATTTTGTGTTTCTCCATCGTTTCAGTAATCAGGGAGAAGAATTTGTTTACGGAAGGCCTATTGAAACCCATTGCCCTAACTAGTGGGTTGGCGCAGTTTATAGTGGGATGCCATTGGAGCTTCGCCATGCTTTCCGCTTTTCTTGCTCTTATTAATTCTTAATCAGCCGTTCCGTTATGCTAATTTAAATGCCCTCTTAATGCATTGAGGGTTAACCACAGTCGTGATTCCATAGTCAAATATATTCCCTAATTCCTTTTCCTGGCGAACTAAACAAGTTTATGACATCCTAGTCTCTTTTTGCTGAATCCTCTCTGTTTAGCCCTTGTTTTTTTTCTTCGCCCTTGCTTCAATGGTTGTACGGGCCCTATTCTTTAGGCTATGGGATCCCCATTTTCTCCAGTACCTCCTCAACAGCCTGACGCATACTGCTCTCATTCCCAAGACTGCTTTTGCGTTTTTCTTGTATACTTTCCCATTGGAATTCTAGCTTGAAAAAGACATTGACAATGTAGTTGGGTAAAACGGGATGCCTCCCGTTAGATTAGAAAATAGAAAACTTTGCACATCTTTTTAGTTTTTTGCACACTTCACCAATATTTTTAATGTTTGACGTAGAAACTGTAAATTCTTTTGCATCACTTTTATTTTTTGAATCACAGCCTTCACTATAGTCTAATTCACTAATCTTGAATACTTAGAATTGGGGTTTTCGGTCAAAATATCACAATGAATAGATTCATAATTTTTAAGGTTTACACGTAGATTACCTTCTAGTAATACAGGAAAAAGCTGAGCTAATGGAATGTTGTCTTCTTTATTGAAATCTTCTCGCAGGACTTTTTCCGAGAATTCTGCTTTTGCAAAACATTTAGCAATTGTAATAGGTGAAACGGTTCTCCAGGTTACTGATATCCAAACTAAAGCGCTGGTTAAATTGATACTTTTTTTTGCATCTTCAAAAGGACGTTTGGTATTTGTGAATGTTAGCAGGCTTTTGATTAAAAACTTTGTGTAGGTCATCTTAAAGTTTTAGATAATTCTTAGATCCAGTGGCTGGCAATGAAATGTGGTGTTTGGGGGTAGAAAAGTAAAGTTCACATTTTCAAGAGTTACTTTGGGATGGCACGTGGCATTATCCAGAACTAATAAAACTTTTGTATTTTTTTTTCATTTTTTCATCAATTTTTTTTAACCAGGAAGTTATAATCTTTACCGTCATCAATATTTTTATTAGATACCCATTCTAAGGGCAATTTGTTGATATGAGAGCTTTTAAAGCCTCTTGGGAGTTTACTTTTTCTAATGTGTACAAAATAAAATTGTCAGCCTTCGTTTTGCAGCTTTTTTACCACTACATTTTTTAAAGAGAACGTTTTGTTTGGCACCGCAAAGTAAAAAAGTCCGTTTCGTCAGCATTAAACAGATTTTTGGGTGAATACTTATTTAATATTACGAACACCTTTGCTTTCCAAGCTTCAACAATGTCCAGGTTAATATCAGCCGACTCCCCGCAAATGGTTTTAAAGGTTATGTTATGTCTTTGACAAAGTTTTTTAAGCCATCTATTTGAAGTTTTTAAATTTTCCCACTTCTTTCCCTATGAAGGTCTGATAGATTTTTTTATTCCTAGCTTTACAAAACCAATTGTAAACTACTCGGTCAATTTCTAAACCTTCAGTTCTAGAAAATTTTTTCTTCTGCTCTGTATTGGAACCTTCTTCAAATAGCTTTTTTAATTCTCATTTGTTTCTTAAAATATCGTTAACTGGTGTTCTTTCAACACTAAATTTTTCACCCAATTTTCTAGCTCTGGTATTGAACTTTTTACTTTCCAGAATTACATTAATTTTCTTTTTAAAAGACGAATGTTTTCTTATTAGCGACATTGTAATTCTTCTGTACGTCTACAGGGTTTCTCACGGCAGGCGTTTGTTAGAAGTTTTGTGGTTAGAAACCACTTGTAATTCTGAAATTTCATACTTAAGGGTTATTCAAAATTTGCTTTCATTTCAAAATATTTTAGTTATACCATTTCAAGGTTATACCGGAACTCGCCATTAACTTCCTTATTTTGAATAAAACACCCAGTATATTATTTGATTTTTGGATTCCTGAAAAAATTCAAGATAAGTTTTGCCAGGTTTCCCTATATCTATTTCCAATCGTTTCTTAGATAACTTGATTTTCTTAAAAATGTTGAAATATGTAACACTATTTTTAACACCGTGTCGGTTACCCAATTTTGACTGCAGGTGAGCGCGTCTGAGGTAGAGGGTAGCACAGAAATTCAAATTTTGGAATCCGCATCAATAATAAATTTATCGCATACAGGGTATCCATAAATCAATGGACAATTGCATAATTTTCAAAGTTGAAGAATTTGGTTTTTTCAAATGGAACACCTTGTATTTATTGGATGATCTGATGCAGAATTTTATTCTGCATCGATTCGCTATAGATTTCCCTATGCCTATCTCCAACGGTTTTCTGGTTAATTCATATTTTTCATCAAGAACAGATTAAACTCTGAAAGTTCTACATAGTAGGCTTACTTTGTCAGGAAAAATTGCAACAATGTCGATTTCATGTCAATGCAGTGTCACCTCACAGATTCGTTAAATTATCTATTTAAAGTTGTAGTGATTTTGTTGAAAGTGCTGTTCAGAATGGAGGATATTGATGGATATTCCAATAACGATTTGTTAAATTTGTTTTATACACATGGTGAATGTGGACGGATTGTCAGACGGATGTGCAGATTATTTAATAAACAATACCCAGACCTGGTAGAAATTACTCCAGAGAAATTCGCGAGAATACAAACTCGATTCTTGGCAAGTGGGAGTGTGAGGGCAACCAGAAATCACCCAAAGCCCGTGATTGATAATGAAGATAACGAGGTGAATGTGTTGGCTTTTTTTTCAAGCTTATCCACGAAGTTCACTTGAAACAGCAGTAATGGACTTGGGTATCTCGAGACCATCGATCCACAGAATATTGAGGAAACATAAAATGCATTCTTTTTTCCAAACCTGTGCAGGGGTTACGTCCTGGCGATGAGGCAAGACGAGTCGACTTTTGTGAGTTCATGTGTATCAAAATGACTGAAGATCCAAGATTTCTTCACAAGATTATTTGGACTGATGAATCAAAATTCAGCAGGCAAGGAATTAAAAATCGCCACAATAATCACCATTGGGCACAAGATAATCCACGGGTCATCAGGGAACGCAATCACCAAGATCGCTTCAGTTTCATTGTGTTTTGTTTAGTAATGGATAATAGAGTGGCTTATCATGTGTACAATGAGAATTTGAATGGGGCTAAATATCTGGAGATACTACGAGTGTTTGTAAGCAATTTCCTGAATACTTTACCTGCAAGTGATAGAGCGAATAGTTGGTATCAGTTGGATGGTGGCCTATTTAGAAGGGAGGAAACCAAGATTTGACGCCCTTGGATTTTTTACCAATGGGGCCGCATAAAGGAACTAGTGTACTCTACGCCTGTGCAAACTAGACAGGATTTATTGAACCGTGTTCATACTGCGTTTAATAATCTAAGACCAGAAGAAGTTAAGAGGTCCGTTTCGCGAGGAGTACATGGCAGAATCATACAGTGTTTAAATCAAAACGGAGGTCATATGGCACAACTATTATGAATTTATATCATACAATCGTTCGTGATCATAGGTCATTTATCACACCAAAATCGAAAATATAAATTATTAAAAAAAAAAAAAAAAAAAAAAAAAAAAAAAAAAAAAAAAAAAAAAAAAAAAAAAAAAAAAAAAAAAAAAAAAAAAAAAAAAAAAAAAAAAAAAAAACAAAAATTCCTTAGTAATATTTATTAAAATTTAATTTTAATTTAAAAAAAAAAGGAAAGTAATTTTATGCTGAAAAATCACACCAAAAATATGAATTAAAAAAACCGTTGGAGATAGGCATAGGAAACCTATAGCGAATCGATGCGGAATAAAATTACAGGGTGTCCCATTTGAAAAAACGAAATTCTTCAACTTTGAACATTATGCAATTGTCCATTGATTTATGGATACCCTGTATGCGATAAATTTATTGTCGATGCGGATTCCGAAATTTGAATTCTGTGCTACCCTCTACCTCAGACGTGCAGACCTGCAGTAAAAATTGGGTAACCGACGCGGTGTTCAAAATTTTTAAGAAAATCAAGTTATCTAAGAAACGATTGGAAATAGGTATAGAAACCTGGCAAAACTCATCTTGAAATTTTTTCAGGAATCCAAAAATCGAATAATATACTGGGTATTCTATTCAAAATAAGGAAGTTGAAGGCGAGTTCTGGTATAACCGGAAGTGGTATGACCTGAAAATATTTTGAAATGAAAGCTAATTTTGAATAACCTTTAAGTATGAAATTTCAGAATTACAAGTGATTTCTAACCACAAAAACTTCTAACAAGAACGCCTGCCGTGATTAACCCTGTATATGTAACAACACTGTTAAACATACTAATTCAAACTACGTACGCAAAATACAATTTTATTGGTGATTTTATTTTACCTTTTATTTTCACTTTCTCTTTATTTACTTTCTTTTTATTTAATCAAACAAATTCTTTATATTCTTTCTTTATTACCATTAATTACATAATCCTTATTCAATGTAACTTTTTATAATTATGAACCAAAACGCTAAACTTATTTTTTTGTTGGAAATTAGAGGTAAAAGAAAGGTTTCTTTTTAAACTTATTTTTTTGCTTGAAATGAGAGGTAAAATACATGTATTTTTTTGAAACTTTACAAATAAGTGGCCGTGGCCTTTTTTTAAAGTTTTGTTTTTTGATGTGATATTAATATTGATATTTTCATATAATTGATTTTTGACTTGGAAAACTTGGCCGGTTTAAATAAATGTAGCCGTTTTAAGAGGTTTATACTGTATTTCTAAGTAGCAGCTTTGAGTAAGTGCAAAAATAGAGATTTAATATTACAGGGAAAGCTTTATCAGAAAAGAAACTTTCAAATCACAACATATTTCGATTATAAAGAATATCGTATAAAGTTACTTGCGAATAAGAAATATGAAGTTGAAATTTAGTTATACGTTTCTCGAAATAAATTGGTTTTATTTTCGAAAGGAAATCTGAGAACATTTAAAATTAACTGCGCAATATCAAAACGAAGTTAATCATTTATCTTCCTTTCTTCTTTTAAATCGAAACTCGCTACTTAATTGGTACTTTTGCAATCTTTGTTGTTTTCTATTTAAACCTAAATTAATTTTGTCAATTGTCATGTACTTACAGAAAAAAATTATGTTATTAAATTTTACTAGAAATAGAATTAATTAAAACGTTTTCTTAAAGAAGAACAAATTTTTCGTAATGTACGTCTTTTCGTTTCTATAATTAGACAGTGCACATTACAAATATAATTTATGAAACATGTAATAAAATTGAAAAGAGAAATGTAAAATCAATATTGTAACTGCTGCACTTAAACGAACAATTGAAACCAATTACTTCGGTAAACTCAAACGGTTTATTCTCAGTTTCTTAGTTTTATGATAGTTTTGTTTGTAAACGTACTTCAATAAACCATCCGTCTTTCAATTGAATTGTTAGTTATAAATCATTTGTTTAATTTGTAAGTGGATACGTAATTGCTTTCAACTTCTCAGTTTCTAAATTTTTTAAGTAGTATTTAATCTAGGTGATTTAGAATGAATTGAGTAAAATAAAAAAAAAATACATTAAACTAAGTTGAGTGGTAGAAATATGAGTGCCCACAAAAAACAGGGAATGTAAACAAGCGTGTGAGTATGCTATTCGGTTTTGCAACTAGTAAAAACTGTTGATTAAATGCGTTCAAAGATGCTTGGAATTTTGCTTTTGCAGGTTCAGTTTGTGACCTTAGCTGTCAAAATACGCTTTAATTCAATTTAACGTGATCGCTTTTGCTAAGAAATTTTCGCTTTTGCTGGTTTATTAATGTCGATTGGTTTGCAATTTTGTTTGGAAATATCTAGAAGACATATTTGTTGATTGATTCCGTTGATTTTTTGTTTACACGAGTTTCTCACCTTATTTGAAATAAAATTAGTGCATTTTACCCACAATTTTTTTTGCCGCCTGATTTCCTATAAAAGTAGATTTTCCCACCTGTATTTGATTTATTAGTTGACAACTCCTTCTAGAGCTAAGGTGTGCGTCAGTGCACGAAAAGTTTAGTATATTTTCTGCTCGAGTTAAAGTTAGTGGGTCAGCTACCGTAGCTTGCTTTGTAGTTATTGTACAATTTTTGTTTTAGAATATAATGTATTTTTGATATAGTTGGGATTCAACTTTGATTGATAATCGATTTAGGGATTGTCTTTCTTACTCGTTAGGTTGATTTTCGTTATTCATTTTCTTGACGGTGACGCTATTTCTTTTGTAGAAGAACTTAGCTGAATTTGTAACGGTTGTAGTTTACAAATAATAATAAAATAAAGCGAGAAGAACAATACTAATTTGGCTCAAAGTAGCGCACTAAATTCGCGAAAGATCCAGTATTTGTAGTTGTTAGCACAACAGTGTCTGGCTTAGTCGGTGAGTTGGAGGTCCTTGAGGAACTGTAAAAAAATAAACTGCTGCCTAACGAGGTGCCACCTGCTGGGTAATAGAAAGAAATAGAACCAACCAACAGGAGTTCAATTGGTTTAACTAAAGGTTTAATACGCTAAAACAAACACAAATCAGAGAAACAAATAGACAATTGAATATAACAAATAAAACTTAAAATACTAGGAGCACTCGTGAGAAATAGGAGAGAGGTTGTCGCATAGAATTACAGGCGTTACCAACAACAATTTAATTAGAGCTTGCAATTAATGTGTTGTGATTCAGTTAAGCATTTGTTTGTTACATACCAAATTAAAGTTAGCGCTCCAATTGAGGATTGGTGATGAAGGAAACTCGACGTACACACGTCACTTACACACGGTGACTTAAAACTAACTTAAACTCGGAATAGCACGGTAAGTAGTTCTCGCCAACCTCAAAAGTCTTTTGTTTTAGTTTCACCCACTTTATCTAAAGCGCCCAAGTACTTGTGGTGCTAATTAAAAGCAAAACCAAACGTCGGTGGTGGAGTCTACTCCAAATAAAAATTTACAAGTGCTAGAAATTCAAACCGTTTAATGTCACATGTACGTAAGCTTTATATGCATGAATAGTAAATAGGTTTCTTAAACATTAAAACTTAGCTGTATCCTGTAGTATGCAGTTCCGAGAAGATAGGTTATTGCTAGTGGCCGTATTTGACAGCTTCAGAAGATAGATAGCCCCATGATTTTTCTTAGGAGAAGTATACAACGATGAACGAAAGGCAGATATGTTTCCTCAAAACAGCAAATATGCAACGTAAACGACCCCTCAGTCTGTTGAGTTTATCAGCCGTTGGCAGTTCAAATGTAGCCGAAACCGTGGTAGTCGTCCAGTTATATACCGGAGAATTCTTAACTAGCTATTCTAACACCCCCAAAAATTATCCAGATTGTAATACACGAGTAGAGTATGAGGTCAAAACACGTGCTAAAGCATACGTCATAATTAGAATTAACACAACCACGAGACAACAAAAAAAATGGAAAAGAAGTACTTACGGCGAATGCGGTTGAATTTACATTTACACACTCATTTAGCTTTTAATTATTAAAGCACACATTAATAATTTACGTGTAAAATTTTTACTTCACAAAGCACGCCAAAAACCTAATAGAAGGAAGTAGCAAAATGTCCGTTCGTAATCTTAGAAACTTTTCGTGAATTAAACAATCCAGCAATAGAAAAATCGCAACATGCGCGACAAACTCAACTTTCGTCGTAAAGTGCTACACACGACACACGTTTCCAAGAAGGCTCCCGACGTACATTTTACTTTTGTAAGTAAACCCGTAACAGATTAATCGGTTTATTCCCAAGCCATCAATGTTTATTGGAGTCGCTTCTTCAAAATGGTAAATGTGCAGTAAGATAAAAACCCTATCCTCATACCCGAACATTACCGTAAAAGGAAATTTGAGAATTTTTGGTGAAAGTTCTGCAGGTAATGTTACATACCAAGCTTTCATTATTGTAAATCACACCTAGATTTTAAAGCAGGTTTTTTTTCTTTGTTTACTTTAACTTTTTTGTGCGTTACTAAAGACGTTCTGGATACAACAATAAAATCTGCTACATGACTAAGCGGCCAACATTTTGCGCTATCATCTGGTCGGCTAGACATAGAGGGTTGTTTGGGATATAATCGATCTGAAATAACACCAGGTAATTGTATTGGTGTCTCAAGAACTAGCCTAATTATGGGGTTGTCAGTTCTGATCAGATCCGTCAGACTTTACCATCAAGGTTTGATTATTTCTTTATCATCTCGGGAGCGCCGTATCTCTACAAATTGACTTTAAACGCAAGCAGTCGGATGTTGCCAACACAAACGTGCCAACAGCACTTGAATTCGTGTTCCAGACTTTAATTCGCATTTAGTTATTATGTGCTGTACGCTTTATAGAATCGTGATCGTTTATGCCTTCAGCTAACCTTTTGTACAAGCATTGTCAAAGTATATCATTCAGTTGATACACGACAATTGCAGGCTTCTTTTATTCGGCACACGGTTACGAATAGATCCATTGATAATTTGTTGTCCCTGAGTATTTCTAAACGAATTAAAAGATAAAATTTTACTTTTGAAATCTAACCACTTACACGACTCATTTGATCTCTTGTATCTACCCATTATCCCATTATCTACTTTATGTTGCGTTTTATTTATTAGCGATTTTGTGCACGTAACAAAATCTGCCCTACGTTGGGCGCTAAAATGTTTTTGATTAAATAATTGTTTTAGTTTAACTCCCCTTTTACAGTCAAGTTGGGTGAAAATCTTCAATGGTTTGTGACTTTGTACCTTAAATTGTCTTTTGATCAATTCTGTCGTGAGCAAGTTGTCAACTCCACTACCAACTGCAATTGATGATTAATTGAAAGCCCTCCTACATTATTTTTGAAATTTCGTTGAGCTAATATGTTAATCTTGGGCTTTTAAATTTAGATCAAAGCTTACTATAAATCACTATACTCCTGCACAAAACATTAAGAGTTCGTTTCCTCTAACAAAGTCCTCCAAAGAGCGTCATGGCAACAGTTAAAATTGCAATATTTACCGATGCAATAGATAGAGATTTTTTTCTTCGCCTGATTAGTTTGATAGATATTTATGGTAGGCGAGATTTATGACACTCATAATCAATATACGGAACAAAGATATCGGTAACTCGCTTGTCTATACTAAAGAAACCAGACTCAGGAGTATTATTAACGTAGGTAGACACAATATTTTTTTATTACATGCCTGTAGCGTGACAATAAATTTGACGCCCAACGTAAGACTAGTTTTTGTAGACTTTTTTAAGTGCGAGAATAGTTTTTATTGTTAACCATCATTTTGTCACTGTTTTTTATTATTAGTTTTATTTGTGGGTTTGATTTTGTTGTAAATAGAAATGGCATTTAAGATTGATTAACTATTTGTTGAAAAAATATTTTATGTGAGAAATGAAAATATGTGAAAAGGAATCAGCTTCTATAGATAAAATACGAAAAAGCCTTGCTACATTGTTCAAAAAGGAAAAATCGATCCAGCAATAATTCAAAATTATCTAGACTAAAGAAAGAAATGTTGTCGAACTTGAAGCTTCCTGACAGCAGTTAAAGGCTTAACTGACACGTTCAAAGTTAGTAATTTTCGTGGCAAAAATGAATTGGTAAAATAAGTGGGAAAATTCGTTTGGGAAATTAATCAGCGCTCTAATCTTATGTTGTCTAGACTATTCTCAACATTTTGAAGTTCATACTGATGGTTCTAGGATAGGAATAAGCGCAGTGTTGATTTAACCTACACCAAACAGGGATCGGGTAGTCGCCTACCTACTCAGATCTTTGATAGACAATGAGCGCAATTATTCCACAACCAAGAGGAAATTTTAGAATTTTATTCTCGGGTTTTTACAAACCATTTCTTGCTTTTATAAATGACTACCAGATTCAACATTGTAAGAGAAGCGATAATTTTGTCCCAGATTTTTATCCCGCGCCATACCAATGATTGACAGTACTGATTTACAACTGATAGACTTCCACAATACCCCGAACAAATGGTACTTAAAATTAACGAAAACTATAAATAGTAGACTTAATGAATATCCTAAATAGCAGATCCAGTACAAAGTAGTTTTCAAATACATAACTTCTTTGATTTTTGGATAGAATGTCGATAAGTGAAAACAAGAAGCAGCGTAATGCCTTGATTTTATGATCGCACGATCCCTAAAGATCTGAACACATGGGCGTGTTCAAAACCTACAACTGACCATATTGTAGTAAAACACTTGGCCCAAGATGAAAGCAAACGTCGTAAAATACTTGCTAAGTACAAAGCTTCCGCATTTTGCAAAACTGAAGCTAGGAAACCTGTTGGTCAATTTGAACTACAACCCAAGTACCTTGACTAATCATCTCAAATGATTTAGTAGGTTCATTATCTTAGTCAACAAAGAGCATTCAGTACGTCCTCGTAGTATTAGACTATTTTAGTTAATACGTACTTTTGTTTCCCTTTCGTACTGCAACGGCACAAAAAGTTGTTGGGTTGTTAGAAGACGAAGTTTTTATAGTCTACGATGCATCTAAGTTCTTGATATGTTACAATTGTCTATTTACTGCTCCGAAAACCAAAAGCCTTGGACCGCTCAGTTGACGCCTTCTTTCTAAACACAACACACTCACGGACAGAAAAACTGTTTTGTTTGGTAGTAAGAAACTTACATGAGTTTCTGTTGATGTAAAAGATTGAGCGCCCAGAAACTTTTCGTGTTTGAAGAATTGTACTTTGTCAAATTCTTTAACATACTTCTACAATAAACTTGCTCCGAGGTATGTAGGTCCCAAAAGATACTTGATTGATTTAGATTTACCTCTGATAAGTGGAGAATGTGAAATTCCCTGAGGTTAAAACCGTTCAAATGCATCAGTACTGCCAAACATATTCCTTATTAGCAACATATGTTTTGAATAGAAATGGAAAGACAAGGCAAATTTTTATATGGTTAATAATTTATTGATTTTTAATTGATTTTGAATAAAAGCAAACAATTTGTTAAAATGTCGTTGTCACTAAATTAGAACTAGTCTCCTTCTAGAACCAGAGCTAGACTAGTATAGATTTTGGTAGTGTAGTAGATATTTCAAAAAGCTTATTAAAACCATTTGAAACAAACATGTCGAAAACTTACCCGTCTTCACTGAAGAAGCCGAAACCGACATAACGTTTTTTTTATTGCACGTCTCAAGCGTGACAATCTGTAGCTCTAAAAAGGAAGATATTTAATAGAATAATAAATTAGGAGTCAAACGTCCCGAGCTACTATTTCCAACAATATCAATGGTATGATTTATGTGAATTTAAATAAATAAATAAATTCGTTTGTCCTATCATTATGTGGGAGCATAGCCTAACGGTAAAAGCGCCAGTTTAGTAAACTGGCCACTGCCGGGCGCGCTGGTTTAATTCTAGTAACAGGGAGAGATTTTCTCGAAGCAATTTAGTAGGTCAAACTATATGGAAGTAATGGTCCTACAAAGGAGCGATGAAGCTGTAGAGTATCATTATCCAAATTTTAAAATAAATATATTGCTACCAAGAAAGCTTTAAAGCAACCTAAGTTCATCATGATACAAATAAAATAAAAAAAAAATTGCAAACTTTAAATTTCGAATTTTTAAGTTTATTTACTTTTGCACATAGTTTATCTTTGTCTTTCAAAGTTGAATTAATACTTTTTTCTTTAGCCCAATTCTTAAGTGTTTAAACAGAACAGCTGGGTGGCAAATAAATTTACACTGAACAAATAAAGTAGCAAAAGTTATGTTGTATGATTATTATTAAAAACCTGTTTTAAAACATACCAGTTGTGTTAACGTAGTAAGTATTGCCTTGTCTTAAAATTACGCAAATATTTAATACGTCAACACTTTTTTAGAATAAAAAGATTAAATTTAGTAATAGAATTAATTATTGCAATGTAATTTATTTTCCGATTGCGTATTATTGCAAACTGTAATAAAAAAAGCAAAAATAGTTTTAATACAATTTTCTCACGGTTTATACTTTGTCATAAACCCATGTTTTAACAAACTCGTCACATGTCACAATTGGCCGTTCCAGATTACTCCCTGTTTTAGCGTAATTTGAGACTAGCTTTTAAAAATTATGAGATACTTTACCATTAAAATCTAATATTCGTATCGTTTATTTTAAACATTTTTTTTATAGTTATACCAATCCATTTACGGATCGATTAAATATATGAGCACAAGTAATTTTGAAATATTCATACGACGCCCAGTCTCAAACGAGAATATTTTACGTTTGGGAAATTCTGTAATTTACTCGACGAAACATGTCAATGTTTCATATGAAATTAATGCGATCATTTCGACCACACTCTGAAATTATATTATGTGTGTTAAATTGTTTTAATGCTGTACAATTGTCTCGATTAGCTTTTGTTATATTTGACCAAATACAATGTACAAATTGGTATTCACAAATATTTATAAAATAAAATCAAATTGTAACAAATAAAGAATCACATCAACCCGTGAAAAGTTTGTTAGCCAATCAGAGGATTTAAAATTTAGACTTTAACCAATCAGCAGCAAGACTGTTACCTAACAATGTATTTATGCAAACTTGTATTTTTATTCAACAAACATTGATTTAATCAAAGACTGCCCGTATATTATTAACTTTGTAACAACGCAATAATAATTTATTATTCAGCTTTCAATTTTTTTAGAATGCAATAGAATGAACTTTTAATTGTATTTTATTTTTTAAATTTAAAACATATAGCTATTAAAAACGTCTAAAAGTTTTACTGATTAAGGCTAATATTAGTAAATTTCACAATACATAACATATTACGAAAAAAGGAATGCGCTGCCTAGATTATATAGTCAAAGAGGAGTCGTGGATGTGTTAGCACATAGTAAACCAAAGATAAAGAAAAACTAGAAAATTTAATTTTATTACATAATACTGAGTAGCGACAACCCACACTACCTATAAGTAGTAGTAGGACTTTATTAAAATTTGCGAGCAAAAAATAGAAAGATAGAAAAATAAAAAAAGCGCCAAAATCTCTTTGAAGTAAATACAATTTGGTCTAAACTACAACCTAAATAGTTTATAATTTAGAAATCTGCACAATTTTAAACGTGTTATATAGTATTTAGTATATAGTTAATCGACAAAGATTTATGTAAATTTATTTTAAAAAATTGGCAATATTGAGTAATGGTAAAATAAGCAATAAAGAATTAAATTTAGAAATAGAAAATTAATTAAATAACGTCAAGATACAAACACAAAAGAACAATTTTAAAACTAAGTCATTACCTCTCAAACGTTTAGTGGACCAAGTATGGGAGAATTGGAAGCAATTGAAGGATGTATTGTGTACTCTAGATGTTGAATTCTGAACTTCAATAAAATTAATGTTTTTATACACATTTTGTGGTTTTTTACTGTCCGGGCATCACAAGAACAATAGTAGTAGAAACATAATGCCGTGATTGCAATTCGGTATTTAAAAAAATAAACTCTTGTATTAAACATGAAACTCTAATTACCACTTACCACTTAAGAAAATATTCAACTACAATTTACCATTTATTTTACACAATGGCTCTAGTTTTATTTTACTAAGAAATGTGCAAGACACGCGTTTCACTTATGTTTTTATTTCATTCTTAATACAGTAATCAATACGCGGGTTTGAAAAACTTTGGATATAATTTTAATTTTTAAAATGTTAACAACAAATTTAACACATTCATTGTTTGATGCACATTTTTAAGTTCACCTTTTTATTTGCTGTTTAAAACGTATTGTTCCCATTTTTTTTGTTTTAGCACGTACACCTTATATTAATTTATCCTCATACTATACAATACACATTGTTAAAAATTTATACATAGCAACGACCTAGCTATCACTGCAATAGATTGTCTAATTTTCCTGTTTCAACAATGTATATTTGTCAGAAAAAATAAAACTTTTACATTAGTATCCACAAGTAAATATTTAAAAATATCTTAATAGAACCGTTCATTGTATCTAAGTACAGTGCTTTGACGAATGCTTTTGTTAAAAGTCAAGCAAGTGACGCTCAAAACATAATCGGGTAAGAACGTTAATTGTCTCATAAAGACGCTACTATTTAGATCCGAAATCATCAGCATTAATTAATATCTAGTCAATAAGAAAATCAACTTTGTAGAAGCCCAAAAAGGAATGGTTACAAAGGCATCGACATCAGAAGAACTAGAAACAAAAAAGGACAAACAAATCTAAAAACGACAACAGTACTACCATAAGGTAGCTTGATTATCGTACATAACGGGAGTCATCTACGTCAATCTATACTGTCTATTGTAAGGGGAAGGGAGGAGTTTTTTTTGGAACTTTAACTTTATTAAACCTGAAATGGTTACTGTTAATTGTATTCAATTAAATAATATAAATGTAACATGTCAAGATGGTCATGGGTCAGTCGGGTTAGTCATTTGTATGTAAATGTATGAGTACCCCTCTGCCAGAATTACGGTATTCGCCAAAATAAACAGTACCAAAACAGAAAGTGCTGTGGAGTTGTTTATGTAGTATGGATTTGTCACATTTGACTTAATTGTCATTAGTTGATATATTAATAGTACGCCAGTTAAATTTGATTTAAAAAATGGTTCTAATAACGGAAGAAAAAGTTTTTTGGTAGAGCATTATTTTCGTTCATATTGGTGTGCGACGTGTAGACAACCTCCATGATGGTGCACACCGGGCAACGCCTTGCTAGAGAACAGAGCGGCAGAAAGTCTACACATATGGCGGCCGAACTAGACAGCGCGTCTCTCACGGCCATTTAAATCTACAAAACCAAAAATCTAACGGCACTTATAAGAGCCAATTGACAGAGAGATATTGATCTCGTATCCATATTTTGCAATTAAACATTGAAGGTATATCTCAGAGACAAATGCGAGCATTTGAGCAGAATAGCTATGGATAAACAACATTGACATCATATCACTGCAGGAAACACACCTGGCAAACGAACCCAGCTCCAAATCAGAGCGTAGGTGCCAGGATATAAAGGTAGTTGCAAGTATTAACTCAGATATCCATGGATCTATAATGTACCTCCGACAAAATATTGACAAATATAAGATCATTACAACCATCCAGCAGAATAATACTGAAATTATAACTGTCGAGACCTCAGGAACGACAATATTCAGTATACAAACCTCCCAATGTTAGATGGCCAAATCCTCCCTTCCAACCTAAAACATCCATGAGTATACTTAGGAGACTTCAACTGCAACCATGTCAGCTGGGGATACCCAACTAATGACGAGAACGGAGAGAGCTCTATCAAATTGGATGGATGAATTGGATCTCCATCTGGTTTATGATGCTAAGGATCTGAAAACCTTTCACTCAGCACGATGGCAGAGCGACAGTCAACACCGGCCAGATATTATCAATATCGGAATCCAGGTACCTCTGATAAAATCTACACCAAAACCAAGATGGAACTTTCGCAAGGCGGATTGAGACATCATATTTTAGAGAAGTCGATTCACATCTACGGTGGATCCCACCGAAAATGCAGAAAACTACGGAAGATTTGCTGGCGTACTGATCCGGAAGCGCTAAGCGTAACATACCCCGGGGATATAGAAAGAATACATACCCTGTTGGAATAAGAACACAGAAACGTTATACAAAGAGTATGAGAACTGGGAAGCCAGATATTGCATTCGCTCAACAATGAAAGAAGGGAGCGATGGGAAAGTACGACAGAAAATATGGATTTTACAGCCTCCAGTCGAAGGGATGGTCTCTTCTACGTCAACTTGGAGCTGCCACGCCTATACTTACCAAAGAAACTAAAGTGACCCCTTCCCAAGTAGCGCTGCATGTTAAACAACGTTCAGAAAACGTACCGATCCATAACGAGTTTGAAGAAGCGATAAAGGAAGAACTTAAAATAACTGACAGAGGCTTTGAAGACAACCCTCTTTCTCTTCCTCTTTCACTAACGCTGAACTGAACAAGGCCATAAGAACACTCAAATTACGGAAGGCAGCTGGCCCGGATGGCATATTCCCAGAGTTTGTAAGGCACCTAGGACAACCTGCGAGGGAATGGCTTAGAAATTGCCTCACACAGATATACTAAATACAGGACAAATCCCGCCACAGTTCAGAATAGCCCAGACCCTTGCTATTCTGAAACCAGGGAAACCAAGCGACGACCCAACTAGCTATCGTCCAATCGCACTGCTCAGTGTCTGTTATAAATTACTGAGAGGACTAATATACAATAGAATATATCAAACCATAGACGATATTATTCCGCCAGACCAGGCTGGTTTCAGATCCAACCGAAGTTGCTGTGAGCAAGTACTAGCCCTAACGTCATACATCGAATCAGGATACCAAAGGGGTCTAAAACGTCGGTAGCATTTGTTGATCTGACGGCTGCTTACGACACCGTATGGCTGGATGGACTAATACTAAAATTGAAGAAAACAATACCCTGCTCCAAGTTAACTAAGCTAATGGGAAACATGTTAAGAAACCGATACTTCAAAGTCACTCTTGGACAATCAACTAGCAAGTCATACACCATCAGAAATGGACTGCCCCAGGGATCAGTACTAGCCCCTATACTCTTTAATCTTTACACCAGTGACATGCCGGCAACCAACTCTCGGAAGTTCTGCTATGCTGATGACACCGCTATAGCCACTCAACACAGGCTCCTTGAGGATGGTGAGGAAACTCTAACGACGGACTTAGAAAACCTCGGGAGATACTACAAACAGTGGCGACTATGCCCAAACCCAAGCAAAACCGAGGTGTGTGCATTTCATCTTAATAACCGCCTTGCAAATAAAGAGCTGAATGTCACATTCTGTGGTAAAAGAGTAAAACACAACAGCCACCCCAAATATCTTGGCGTTACACTAGACCGGTCCCTAACATATAAAAGACACTAAAGTTAACTGGGCGGAAACTAAAAACCAGGAACAACATAGTTAGAAAACTGGCTGGGACTACTGGGGAGCAAAAGCAAAAACACTACGAACGGCATCTCAATCACTTGTTTTCTCAATTGCAGAATACTGTGCACCGGTGTGGTACAAAAGTTCTCCTACAAACAAAGTCGACGTGCACCTCAACGATACCATGAGAATTATATCAGGAAACCTAAAGTCCACTCCGGTACCCTGGCTTCACGCACTGACGAATTTAGCCCCACCGGACTTGAGAAGACAACAAGCTGCTGCTTGCGAATGGGACAAACTACACGATCCTAAACACCTAGAATTCTGCCAATCCAGCACGATATTGGATAATGCTCGGGCCGTTGTCTTAAATCCCGAAACCCATTTGGCAAGATAAGGTACTAACCGACCATGAGCCATTTCACATCAGAGAAGCTTGGAAAACCAAATGGACATCTAATCACGATTTTAGCCATAATCATGAGGATCCTACCGTACCTCTCCCCAGAAGAAAATGGCTAGGAAAGCTTGGTGTAGCCTGAACCGCATCAGGACTGGCCATGCCAGATGCAAGTCCATGCTGTACAGAGTGGGGACTCTCGGACTCCCAGGAATGCGACTGCGGAGCCTCAGATCAAACCGCTTAGCTCACATAGCCAACGAGTGCCCAATAAGAAAGGGTTGGTGGAGAAATGGCGCAGATTCTGAATGCCACTCCTGCTGCTGTGAATTGGCTGACCTCCCTGGATATCGACTTACTTATGATCCACATGGCCTATATCTCAAATGTATACGTGTAGTATATTTGTTTTTTAATTCTTTTAATTTTTGAATTGTTAGTCAATCTGTAAAAGTGTTGGTTTTATGCATGTGTATGTACATACTCTACCTTTATTAAGAGTGAATTTGTAGATCGCTAAAAATAAATAAATTCGTTCATATTTATTTTTATTTTCAGTACTCTTATTTTGGCGGATACTGTAGTTAACAAGTTAGCACTACTTAGAATTTTAATCTTCTTAGATTAATCTTTATTTAACTCATATAATTCATAAATTGATTATATCACTGTGCTTCCAGAGCAACTTTAGATCTGCATAAATTATACTGCTATAAGGAACGGTACCCCAGGTGTCCAAGGCCAGTGTGCAATGTAACCTAATGCTTTTATCCTACGCTTCTAAATGCAATGGAAATTACGAATGGCTGTGGACAGTGTTTTGACAGTTTTACATTTTAGATTGCCAGGTGCAATAAATAAATTCGTGGCCAATACTAAAACCTTAACGACTTAGTATTGCTATGTGCATCAAGCCTACTGACAGGTACAACCAAGGCCAACACTTTCTGTCAACGTTTAATTGTAACAACCTTGACCAAGGTCGAATATACATTATGATAAGAGCTGTTATCTACCTCAATGTTATTAAGTTTAGTGACTCTGATTGCAAATCACCTAGCAAGGGAGGTGATCTCGACAGTCACTAAACGATTATTCAATAGCTCTGTGTATGCAATACACGCAAAACCCCCTGTAGTTAGTAGAACTGTTTTATATTTAAGCTATTAACATCGCTGGTAAGGATACTTTACAATTTAAGCTGCCATAGTATATTTATTCGTTAAGTTTCTGCGTTTGACTTAAGTGTATGACATTGTGCATGACATCTACGTTACTTAATTTTCAAAAATAAGTAGCACTAGTACTCAGTGGTTACTCACCAATAAATAATTTCACTTGCACTTTCAGCCAAACAAACAATAACAGAGGTTTGTCAAACAACATTTAGATTACTATATATTCATTAATACACTACAATGTTTATTACTAAATAAAAATATTTAGTTGACAAGAAAATTACGTGCGACATACTATTTGTTGACAAATTCATTTTATATTGTAAAAATAGTTTATTTGTACAAAATGTTGTTTACAGGTGTAATTCACAAATAATAAAAATAAAAAAGAAATAACGGCTCTAAATATACAACCTAGAAAAAAAACAATACTATTTGGCTCGAAATAGCGCACTAAATTTGTGGAAAATCCCGTATTTGTAGAGTTAGCACAGCAGTGTTGGCTTAGTCGGTGAGTTGGAGAGGTCCTTGAGGAAACTGAAACAAATAAACTGCTGAGTAACGAGGAAGGCGCCACCTGCTGGGTAGTAGAGAGAAATAAAACCGACTAACAAAATTTAGTAGGGTTTCCTTAGGTCTACCACGCTAATACGAACACAAATCAGAGAGACAAATAGACATGTAAATATAGCAAATACAACTTAAAATACTAAAAGAAACTGGAAAAAGCGAGATTCTGTCGCATGAATTATGTGCGTTAGCAACATCAAATAATTGGGATTCGCAATCAAATGTGCCTAGAAATTCCAGTTAGCTATTGTTTGTTACTCCCAAATTAAAGTTAGCGTACCAATTTAAGATTGGTGATTAAGAACTCGACGTACTCCACCACTTACACATGGTAACTTAAAAACTAGAATTAAGTTAGACTAGTATGGTCCAGCTCAAAAATCCTTGTTTAACTTCACCCACTTTATTGAAAGCGCCACAGCTCTGTTGGAGCTTGTGAAAACAAAACCGAACGTCGATGGATAGTGTCTACCCCAAATAACAATTTGCTTATACAATATGGATTCAAACCGCTTAATGTCACATGTACGTGAACTCCATACGCATGCAAAGTAAATAGATTCTTTAAACAATAAACTTAGCTGTGTTCTGATGCATGTGGTTCTGATAAGGAAGGTTCTTGCTAACTACAGCAATTGACAGCTATTAAAAGATCGCTAGCTACAGGATTTCTCTGAGGAGAACTAGATGACAAAGCTCGGAAAGCAGATATGTTCCTTCGAAATAGTAGGTGTAGGTAAAGGAGAACTACAATCGGCCGTTGCAGCTTTGAGGTCGTCACGTTTTTATAGTGAAGGATTCCCAATTACTTGTTCCACACCCCCAGGAATTATCCAGATGGTAATATACGAGTAAAGTATGAGGTAAACACAAGCTAAAGCATACGTTGTAATTAAATTAATACAACCACGAGACCAATACAAAAAATAGCAAAAGAAGTCACTTACAGCGAAATCGGTCGGATTTTTATTTCCACACTAATATAACTTGGAATTATTAAAACCACATTGATATTTGACGTGTAACTTTTAGTTTTTAAAGCACGCCGACAACCGCCCAATAGAAAGAGATTCACCAAGATGTCCGCCCGCCGTTTTGAAAATTTTTGAATAATTAATCCACCAATGAGAAAAAATCGTAGCGTGCGGGGTAAATTTGATTTAGGTTGCAACGTGCAACTTTTGCGACCTACGTTCGGGTTCTAACAATTTGAACCGTAACAATGTCTTTATGATACGCTTAAAAGTAGTGGCTGTTTCTATAGATTTTATAGACCTTGGTAATTTATTATAGAAAGTAATACACATGTAATAGGGTGACATCTTAACTTATATTTTTTTTATCACCTTGGTTCTCTGTTTACGTTGCTAGGATAGGGAAACAAGCATTGGTAGGATAGGAAACGCACTTGAGGGAACGGTGTTACCTTGTTCGTGAGGCTCCTAGTGGCTTGGAGGTAATCTAGTTTTGTATAACGATGTCCTATTAATAGGTATTAATAAATTTTTGAATTCTTTGATAATACTCGAGTGTTTTAATTCACCATTAGTAGTAAAGTAGAGTTTTGCTATTATATACAAATCGTAGGCAATTATAAATGTAATTAGAAAAAATTGTCATAATTTGCATCGGACGGGTGTTCACAAGATGTTATTATAAACATTGCCTTATAATTTTTTTTGGAATGAGTAATATTCTATTACTTTTTGGACTATTACCCTAGCATATAATTCCATAAGTAATATGACTTTGCGCAAATGCAAAATTAAAAAAAAGGCAAAGTTTCAAATTTAACAGTGTTTCGTATGCATAATTATAGCATATGCTGCACTGTTCAATTATTACATACCGTAGTTATATGAGTGGACCATCTAAGTGTTTTTGTTAAGTGTCAATCCTAAGAAGTTTTGTTCCCTAACTTGCTTAATGGGTACATTGTCGATATTTAAACTTATACAGGGTGTTTCATTAATCGTCGAAAATAAACTGAATTCCTTAAAATTTAAAGGTTTAACATAAAAAAATTTCTAAGCCTCCCTGAAGAGTTGCTTAAGGATGTGTAAAAATTCACATTAATCGATTTTTTCTGACTTACGCGTAGTAATTTTCGGATCTCGCCACTCATAGGTTTTTATCGACTACACCGACCATTTCTATTTTGTTATGTCTATCAATTCATGTAAAAAATCAGAAGAGGTCAAAAGCTGAGTAAACAATAAGTCAGATACTAATTGTTTTTGCTTATAATAGTCTATAGAAAATCAGATCTTCTCTGAATAACAAAAATTGTCACAAAAGTTGCCTTTTGCTGTAACCAAAAATCGTTAATTTCGCTTGATCTTGAAAGTTTTAGGTGTTTAAAATGGTTTATTTGTCGCGAAAGAGTAGAAGTTGTTACAATTATTATCGAAATAATGATTGCGCTAAAGCTACGCAATTTTTAACGCAAATAATCTCTGAAAAAATGTAAGCCCCAGTACGTTAAAGAACTGATTGACAAGTTCGTTGTGGGTTCGCTTTTAAACAAGAAACGTGAATAATGTGGTCCAGTTCGAAATGAAGCCTGAGTTGCGGTTGTGGGTCTGTACAGAGGACAATAAGCAATCGATTACAACTGTATCTCAAGCTTCCGGCATCCGTTCAGTGTTTAATTTTGAAAAATACAAGTTTCATCATTTAAGATGATGCTGTTCAAGAGTTACATGAAGAGCTTTGATCGCCGTAACGAAACTTCTACGAATCAAATCTTCTCTACAATACATGTTGTTCCGATTAATCATTTTGTTGATAATAATAATAATAATAATAATAATAATAATAATAATAATAATAATAATAATAAACTTTATTCATGTGTATGTTACTATATCATACATATATGTGTTTTCAAAGGTATAACGTTGGTATACCTTTCGTAAGTAAATACAAATAAATATTACTCGAACATTAATAAGCTTTAAATTTACAGGATATTTAACGAGAATACACATATTTGATCGACAAACAAAAATTCTTGAATGCTGTAGACGCATGTTTTTGATTTTTTCAGTAAGTTCTAAATTTTCTTTATTAAATGATTTTAAGTAATTTGGAAGACGATTAATAATTTAGGCGCAAGTAAATAACAATTGCGTTATTGGGTGATGTTAATCCTCATTTAATTAGAATTCATACTCGATCCTCAAAATTAAATGTTTGGGGCGGAATTTTGGACCATATTGTTGGACCATTTTCATTTAGGTAATCTCATGGAAACATTTATCTAAATTATTAGAAGATAAATTGATCCTAGGATACGAGATTTATGTACGACAATTTACTAGAAATAAAATAACCTTCCCAGATGGTGCTCTCCGCATATACTGGGCTGTGCGACAATTCTGATAACCATTTCCCGGGATTGGATTGAGAACAGGTTCCGTCGAATGCCCCGATCCGGATTATCCCCTTTGACTTTTTTGGTGCCTTTAAATCCGAGTATACGCGCGCCTGAACATTAAGTGTTACGTCAGAATTGTGAAGAATGCCTTAATAACTGCGGATGCTTCTATTTCAAATTAAACGATATTTGTTTGAGCTAACTTATTTAAAATTACAAATAAACACATTAATCCTTTTTTTCTTTCTTTCTTTCTTTTACTATAATCGTAAAAAATATATAAGTAATTGGTCTTGTAGCCATTAAAAACTTTATTTTCTTTTTCTTTACCAATAATCGTAAATCTTACCATTTATAAAACCATTCATTTATTTAAAAATTTAAAATATTCACAAAGTGTCCATTTAAATTTAAGTTATCTACATTTAATATATCAGTTGGCTTGACTGTCCAAAGGCTCCCATCAGAACAAAAATCGACTGTCTTTGTGAATTTAGAAATACTTTATAGTTTTCGCATTATAGAGGTCAAGTTTTCTTGGATACCCTGTATAGTAGAAATCCTGGTTTTTTGTTGACTTAACATTAACTTATTGCAGTGACACCAAGAAGACATTAGATCAATTGCTTTGGTGGCGGGTTTAATCGCAGAGTTTATATTTTCGCACGAAATCACCATAGAGGTATCATCCGCAAACTTGTAAAGGTTTACAGTATGATTTAGAAATTTATTAAATACGATATCAATATCATTAACAATAAATAAAAATGGAGCTAAAATCTTACCCGTCTACTACCTCATTTTTAATTTAAGTTCTTCTGACTTATAAGTAAAATTATTTATGTTATCATTTAATTTAATGAGTTCTGACTTCACCGTATGCATTAAGTTTCTTCCATAATATATCTATATTTAGTAAATATAATAAAATATACCCTGTTTCGATAGTGGTCTGACTGCGGCTATAATTAAAGTAAGCAGGGTAATCTGGACACACCCTTTGCCAGTGGTACAAAATGAAACAACCGCACTGTAGGGGTTTGGTAATAAGTATGTGATAGCTGTATGAGAACGGGTTAATAACTATGGCTTTATAGGCGGGTTTTAAGCGGTTAATACGGTTTTGTGACGACTTGTGCCGAATGCTAATTAACAATGGAGGTAGGCTTAAAAAATACGGTTTATGAACATAACTGAAACCTATGTCTGAACAAAACGGAATTCATTCACCTGTGTCAGAGTAGTATGGCCGTAATGAAAGTGAGAAAATAAGTTCAGTATTTAGTACGGTCAAGATATAGTGCTGTTATTCGAACAGGATTTGGCTAAAAGTTGCTAAAGAGCTCGGTGGAGAACCAATTCTGCCTTTGTCTGCTTCTATTAAGGAACTTATTAACTAAAAATATTCTGAAGGATTAAATTTTCAATGGCTAGCGTAAATTTAGTGCTGTAGGTTTTTTCATACCACTTTCCTTTGTGGAGCTGATGCCGTGTGGTTAAAAATATGTGTAATTGTATTTACTGATAATAATAATACTGAATAATAATGTAGTTAAATACGAGGATGTATTGATGTCTAGTTAGCCTAGACCAGTTCCTTTAAACAAAATATTGCGTTACCATAGACGAAATAACTTATTAGAAGTGTCAGTGTAAAGTTTGACGTCAAAAAAGTAAACCAGAGTCACGCAATAATTAAATGAAAAAGATGTCCACCGAAATTGTAAAATCGAAAAATTGGAGTATCGAGTATCAAGTACCTGTATTTAAAAGGGTTAAGAGGTAAGCAGATTTACGAAGATATGCTTAATACCCTTGGTGATCAATGTCCTTCGTATGCGACCGTTAAAAATTGGAATGCAAGCTTCAAAAGAGGTAAATTTTCCATTGAAGATGATGACCGATCGGGAAGGCCAGTTTCTGTGTCAGTCCCCGAAAATATCGATGCAGTTCATGACATGATTTTATCAGACCGTCGAATTGGGCTAAAACGGATATCTGAAGCACTGAATATTTCATACGAACGCGTTCATCATATGGTTCACGTCAATTTGGACATGAGAAAATTGCTGCAAAATGGATCCCCAAATGTTTGAATGTTGACCAAAAGCGTGCAAGGGTAGAAGCATCGCGTTCGATCTGTGCTCGATTTGAAAACGATGTAGACTTCTTAAACCGAATTGTTACTATGGATGAGACTTGGGTACATTTCTACGATCCAGAAACAAAGCAACAATCGATGGAATGGCGACACTCTGGTTCTCCAAGACCTAAGAAGTTTCGTGTCCAAAAATCTGCTGGAAAAGTTCTTGCTTCAGTTTTTTGGGATTGCCATGGAGTAATCATGATTGATTTTTTGGATAAGGGTAGAACAATAACTGGAGATTACTATTCGACATTACTGACCACTCTACGGAAAAATATTAAAGAGAAAAGACGCGGAAAGCTATCCAAAGGTGTTTTGTTTTTGCAGGACAACGCCCTGCACACAAATCTCATGTTGCCATGCAAAAATTCGTGATTTAGGGTTTGAATTACTAGAACACCCCCCTTATTCACCCGATTTGGCTCCGTCCAACTATCACCTCTTTCCTCAACTGAAAAAAGTTTAAAAGGTCGTACATTTTCTTCCAACAAGGAGGTAATAGAAGCTGTGGAGGTCTGGTTTGCAGAGCAAGAAGAAACATTTTTTTTGAAAGGTCTAGAGACGTTGCAGGTTCGCTGTAATAAATGTATCCAATTAAGAGGAGAATGTGTTGAGTAATAAAATATTTTGACATTGAAATTTTGTTTGGTTCTATAGTAGGCTAAGAATTTTTCAATATATCCTCGTAAGTAGTAATTAAGTATAAAAGAAAAACACTCCTCATTCACCTTACACTACCAACAATACAAAATAAACTAGAAAGAACCAGGTCAAAATAACATGTCAGAAACCCTGAAGCCGTTATTAGTAATAGTAAAACGTTTTTCAATATAATTTAAAATATACACAAATTTGATTAAATCTTAGAAATGATGTTGTGTACAACTCGTGCAAAAAGCATATTTGTTAGATCAGTATAATTTCAGTTGTCAACTTTGCCTCGAGCTAAAAACGTCATTCGTTCAACAAATGTACACTTACTGATTAAATATCTATTCTTTCTACAAGGTAACTATCACTTTTTCTACCGAAAGTTTTGTACCCTCTTTACGGTTTTACACGTTTATTAGTATAGGGGTAATATGGACTTTTGAGCGAAACGTTTGTGTTTTTTTTAAGAAATGTTTTTTTGTTCAGTGTGGTACAAATGCATCCATTTTGTATTTTTTTATCTATTAACAACACATGCAACCATTTTTTTGTTTTTCTTAAATATTCGTATTATTTGTGTAAGTTGTAATAATTTTCATGATATGCTAAATAACTCTTCATGCAAAATTAGGGTATTCAGCTCAACTAAGTTTATGAATTTCATGTATATTGTACGTGATCGAAGTTATATTTGCAAGATATTAGAGTAAGTACAACACACTAAACATTTACAGGCATAAACTAGCATTTGGCACACTACCCTCAAGAGAATTTTGAAGTTTACGAGTATTATCTACGCACGAACGTTTCAAATTAGCCTGCACCAATTTAGAATAATTTTTTTGCAATTAGTACAAACAAATTTCAAAAATTGAAAAAAGAATTAAGAAAATACACAACTTTAGGATATTATTTTAAATTGAAATAATTTATCGTTTTGTTACTTTGTGTTTATATTTCTAATTTCTCACAAGAAATCAAAATTGTTTAGAGCATATTAAATGTAGGTAATAAATTTTAGATTGCTAGGGAAATAGGATCAACAAAGTTTAAATTAAAAAATAAATAAATATAAATGAAAACAGAACAAAATAAAAAAAAATTGTAGACAATTTTACCTATTTTCCAAGTATATTGATAATTTAATAAAAAAAATAATCCCCTAATTACAAATTAATAAAAAAATTTTTTCTGTTTTTAGTGACTCAAAAAAAACAGGACAAAATTGTTACGTTGTACTTAGGCAACATAACTTACATTAAAAATTATTCACGATTGGTCAAGCTAAAATCTTTATAAATGAAACTCTATTCTACGTAGTTATATTTTCTTTTAAATACACTATTATACGAGGCGTCAGTAACTCTACGGACAAATTTTGCGTAGTGAATCTAAACCCAAAGTAAGAAAAAGTTCTATAAAACCAGGTCCGGAAACGCTTCATTTACGACTTATAGAGTGTTAAACAACTTTTATGGTAAAAGTTAATTGGCCATAACATTTTCACCACCCGGTATATTAACGTTTCAGTTTAATTAGTTTATTTCCTTTTCAATTTTGAGCAAAAGGTTAAGGCCACTCAGATCAACCATTTCGAGATATTGGTTGAAGTGAACAGTTTAATTTAATTCCTTATTTTTATATAAAGTTTGTCTTCTTCGAGCCCTTCTAGGTGAAGGTGAATGAAAAAACAAACTCAATAAGTTGTCAACGCCGACGTTTCGCCCCCTAGGCTTATTACAAATACGAGTTATAAGCCTTGATAAAGCCTTACACATAGTAGGCGAAACGTCAGCGTTGACAACTTATTGAGTTTGTTTTTTCATTCACTTCCACCTAGAAGGGCTTGAGAAAAGTAAACCTTATATAAAACTTATAATTTTGGAGGAATACTCACCTGATTAATTCCTTATAATCCTTAGCTAATTGGAATTTAAAATCAAAGTAACGTATGTTATGTTTAACTTTGAATTTAAAAACTAAAATAGAAAAATAAATAATAAAATTCAACAAATAAATGTTACAATAACTCCCGTGTCCCAAATTTCAGGACCATATTGAAATTTGTTTGCAAAATATCGCAAAAAAACCAAGAAAAATAAAAAACATTCTAAACGAAGCGTTTTCAGTAACCTGAACAATCACAATGCTGCTAACATTTACTCAAAACCTTTGTGACAAACAAAGATACAATATATTTATTGTTACTTAGATAAAAGATCAAACATTTAAAATGCAAACAAAAAGGTTCTAACCAAATATTATGTTTTGTTGGAATGATAAAGCGGTTCGTAGTCTTGGTCTTTTGTTCTTATGGATAATTGAGTCATGTTTGCCTTTTGTGACAATTTTTTCACATTATAATAAACTTTAGTTAATTGATTGTCACTACTCAACTAGTTAACGCATGGTGTTTAGGCAATCAAACAATGGTGTTGGATAGATGACGTCAAAATCGACTTTCATATGTCATTCTAGACAACTTTCGATATATTATTTGTCATTAGTGGTTTTGACGATTGTACACGTAGTCTTCATTACTGCACAGTGGTAAAGTACTTTTTTTTTATTAAAAACCTTTGAATTATTTAATTACTTGTAGGTTGGCAAGATTATTTAAATTCTGTAATAAGTTTATCTGGATTGTGCACGCTGTCGAATGCCATAAGTGAAACAATTTTTTTTTATAAATGCAAGCGCCATTTTAGTATTGTTTTTAGATCTTATTCTTAAGAGACAAGTTAATAAATAACTTCTTTGTATTATTCAATAGGGCAGGAGTTGTCAACACCCATTTGCAAAAGAATTATTAGCCATCATCAAAAAAGACAACCTCTAACCATGTCATCTATCCGTCGTAGAAGTATCAACAATACCTGACCACTCAATTTTTTTTGATCCAGTTCCACCAGTATCAATTAAAAATTTCTTTGCAGCACGTAATGGTTTCAAACAACAAATAATCCGATTTGAAAGCTTAGTTATATCTTTCTTATGCGTATCGTTTTGAAACTTTTATAATTATAATAATGTGTGTATTAGAAACCGATTGTTATAATCCGTAATCAATTGATAATTTGTGACAATCTTTGTATTTGTGGGGCCTCAATTTGCACCAATGTTTTGATATTAGTTCAGTCAGTTACTTTGGTTTAGTAACTACAAGTAGGAAAAGCCAACCTAGTTTATTTTGAATTAAAGTCATGTTTGAATAATTAAGAAGCTTGTTATCAAAAACGTGGATTACTTTTCGGGTTTGACCGTAGTACCTTATCTTTTATTTCGGTAAAAAATAATAATATTTCGGTCAGATAATAAATAAATAGTAAAATCTGTGATACAATCTGTGTTAGTTAAGTAAGTTATTTGTTAATTATCTTCTTATCACCTGCGTGTAAATTTATGTTCTCTGTATATTTTATCTGTGATATAAATGGTAAGCTCTATCTACAAATTATATGTTTTTATCTTATCAGTATAAAGTCCCTACTGCTTAGGACTAATAACTACAATTTGTAGGGTGCCGCCCTTTGTCGACAGTAGCTATTGGGTGGTGCTTTGAAACGTCTATACATTTTTAGAAAACAAATTCTTTGGCGATAACAAATTATAACACTCTTACAGTAATGACTTATTAGCGTAACCCAGGACAATGTACCCAGCTGGAATTAGGTCACCTAGTAGTCAATCTACTATAAACGACTACAGTAGAGATAAAATAATCCGCTTTGCGGGAAAACTCTGGTACCACATGTATGGCGATACTAATGCTGACAGTTACCATTTTGCCCATCAGCATATTTTGCGTTGATTTGCTTTTTTTACCATTATTTCATTTAAAACGTTGTAATAATTATACGTTTGGAGACGCTTTTATGATAAGAAATTATCTTGACATCATCGATCCTTGCTTTATCTCCCACCATAATTCTTCCGCTGTTAATCCCCATTAAAATTGTAGATAAAAATGGGTATACATTTGTCTGTTTTCATTAGTTACACTTGCTTAGAGTTTTTTACCTTTTAATTGAAATCCAGAACTATTCCAACTTCTTTAAATAAACTCAACTGACCGGTTCAACTTAATTTTTCTTTTGATATTCTGCTTAAATACTATAGACCACCTCCTGAACTTAATTTGAAACCGTTTATTAACCTACTATAACTTTGTCTTTTTTTGTTAAGTCAACGGTCGTTCTAAATCTAGTAATTCAATTTATCGGTTTTGGAGTCCACTAACATAACCCTTCATCTATTTCTGCCCTGTCTGATTTCAACCGATATGCGTACGGCTGCTATTTAGATGCTTTCTTTTATATCATACCCCGACTTTTTGTCGTAATTATGAACACTATATACCTAGTTAGGCTCGAACAGAACGTCCAGCACTGCTTTAAAAATAATCTGCAATATAGAACCGTTTGCAAACCCGCAGAACGTAGATACAGTTTCGTATAAACCTTCGGATGAATCAATCCATAAGAACCAGGTCCGCCAGCAGGACAATTCATACACGGGGCAATCACCGGACTTACAACCCCATACAGGAGCCGCCCTGCGTTATAAATATAAGCATATTTAAAAAGCAAGTACAGGATATTATTTAATTATAACTAACCCAAGTATCTTCCAGGCTATAGAAACGGCCACCAAATTAAATGTTTCTTGATGTGCTACCACCAAGGGTTGGTAATAAAATAATTCACCGTTTATTGTTCACAGATAATTCAACATGCATTTTTAATAGCACTTGTTGAATGACTTGACGATGGCTGTGTCTCCAATACTGCCCCCGAAACGATCGGCCTTCTACGGGTTGTAAGAGAACTACTGACGTTGACAATTAAGCCGTTATTTGTATTATATAATTAATGCATCGGATGTATAATTGTTTTGTTATTTATCATTTTTATTTTGTTTAAATTTAATATACGTCTTAAAAGTTTGACTCTCATTACATCTTCGCTGTGGTTACTCGACGCAAAATAAATGTTGTAAATCTTATATTTGAACAAGTTTTTAGAAACTAACGCTTCTGCAGGTTAAAGTCTTGAATGTTCCAGTTTTGTTAAACTAAAAACAGAATACTTCAACTGGGTCGCAGTCTTAAAAAGGCTTGAAGAACCTTTAACCTAAATAATATTTTTACGTTTTCTATTTTCATAGTGCTGGATAACCAAAATTAAGAAAGTTAAGTTTCTAGAAGGTTGTCGTTAGAGTGCTGTTTTTACATTTTGAAGCACCTATGACTTCTTGAGTGCCTTCAGAGAAAGCCTTCATTAAGGTTCTTACAGAAGGTTTTAAGACTCTTGTCTTAACTAAGTTTTTGTTGAATTTGTAAAAACTTACTATATTCCCAGTCGTTTGTGATCTTGTCTTATTGAATTTTTGTGAAACTTTTGACAGTAAATAATTGCTGCAGAAAGTAGTCACTTTTTGCAGTTGGAAAAATTTTGTGTTTGGGACACTTCAGGGTCCAAAAAATATATTAACTCAATATATACAAAATAAAATTTAAAAAAAAGAAAAGTATTAACTACAACGCGTGGTAGTAACAAATTAATAATTTTTACCCTAAGGTTTTCATTTATGGTATACTGTTGACGGTAGTGTAGTCACACTCTAGTTGGCGTCACGGACCACTTGACAATTTGTGATGTTTGGCCTTTGCAGGTGATAGTTTTGTTTGTGCTTTGTAAGTAGAATACCTTCTGTTTATAGGACTGATAATATTCAGACAAGGTAAATACAATTTTTGACGAACTTTAAAATTATGATTACGGTGATCGTCAAAGTCTTTTGCGTTTTTATTGAAACAATAACCTTTAAATAGCTCGACCGGGTTAAAAATGACTTTTCAAGCACCAAACCTGTATCACGGCCCAAGCAGCAACACAACATTGGGACAATATTGGTCAAGTATTATTATATAATGACCCAACATATTTACCAGTGCAATGCAATGTAAATACAATGATGACAACAACCACCGTCTACCATTTATAAACATTGTTGGGTCAATAATGTTCCTTCCATATAGATCCAATTTTGGCATAATATGTGGTTGAACATTGTTATGTAATATAAATACAATATTGGGATTTCAATAATTATCCATTATAGACTAAATATTATAGCGTAATATGGATAGTTACAATAATAAAATGTTGTCATATAACGTGTGTCTATGTCAATGCAATCGTCGACATTGTTTAAAAATATGATTACGGTGAACGTCAAAGCCTATCGAGTTTTGATTAAAACAACCATTAAATGCCTCAACCGGGTTACAAATGACTTCTCAAGCACTAAACCTGTATCACGGCCTAAGCAGCAATACAATATTGGGCTTATATTAGCCAAATATTATTATATAATTACCCAACATATCTACCAATATTAGACCAATCTTAGAAATGCAACAATTTGAAATAATGCGTCAATGTTAAAATGCAATGTAAATTACAATGGTGACAAAAACCACGGTCCAACATTTATAAACATTGTTGGGTCAATATTGTTTCTTCAATATAGGTCCAATTTGACATAAAATGTGGTTGAACATTGTTTTCCAATATAATTACAATATTGGGACTTCAATAACTAACTATTATAGACTTATACAGTGTGTCCGTAAAGTATGGAACAAATTCATTTTTAGCTAAACAGGTCATTTTAGGAAATAATCCTGAAAAATCGTAGAGAATATTGAAGAGAAGACTTATTGAAATTTTTTATAATCAATTGAGTAGAATTTGCATTTTGGCCCCAAATAATGGTAGTTCTTTAATCTACAAAATTTAACTATGTAATGTATGTTGAAGTAAGATTATTTATGGTACCAATATTGTAATATTTATACATAAAAATAATAATATTGACAAAGTAATATTGCTGAAATATTTTATCAAAATTGGCACAATATAATAAAGGTAAATTGCGCTAATAAGGGATCAATCTTGACAACAAATGTCAACATTAGCATGTTGAATTTTGCTGTTTTTAGGAAACCAATATTGGCTCAATATGTTATACATATATTGGCACCATGTAGTCGATGGTAGATAGGTCTAATATTGGCTACATATTTACTCTATTGAGCTAATATTTACATTTCGTGTCAATGAAATTACGATATTGGTTTAATATAATGAATATCGGCCAATATTTTAATATTGGCCCAACGTAATACCAATTACTCGCCAATGTTTATTACTGCTTAGGGTAATGTTGTTATAAAAAACTAGTTTTGTAACAGGCGATGGTTTCGGTGTTTTTTACTTCACTCAGGTTCTGTAAATTGTAAATTAAAGCTGTTAGTTATTGATGAGATCAATTTTTGATTAATTTTCAGCCGTGGTAAGAGCGTTCAATCAAATCTGATACGGTTAATAAATAGAAACCGCATAACTTTGAAAATCAAATCTCAAGGCGCGAGTGTTGTACAGGAAAAATGCTACGAAAATCATGAATTAAAAAGCTCCGAGAATTAAATCTGAATTGAAAAGCTATGTTGTATAGAACAAACATTGTAAAAATTAGCATGTAGTCATCAACAATAGTTTAGAAGAAGAGTTTCTAAAGAATATTGAAAGATTTTGTCAAGAGAAGATTGTTTTTTAATGGCGAAGTAGTTACAAAACATTAAAAATGCTTAAATTTAGTCACTGTTTAATTGGTTAATAATAACCTCGCAAATTCAACTCACTTAAACTAAGAATATTGTGTTCTCTTTTCTATAGTCTAATCTTATAATTATGGTATCTAAGTTACATAACCAGCGATACACAAAATAAATAATTAACAACACATAATTAATATTTGATACAAAACAAAACGAGGCCTTATCGCTTCTTGTATGGATAACTTAACCAGACTAGCTTTGCAAAAAAACAGAGCGTGTGAGTTCGTATGTACCCGTAACAAAGCTGATGATCCATATCGCAGTTTCTTTTATTTTAATAGAAACAAATTTTTTATTTTATGGTTTATGTCTATCAAAACGTGTCAAATTTAAACAAGACCGGAGCGAGCATCAACTAGCGTATTCAAGGAAAGTTTACAACTAGAATTGTTAATTGTAACAATTGTGAATGTTATCGTAACACAGGTTACATTTTCATTGGGAAAAAAAATAAAAATGGCGGGACTACTTTTGTGAATAACTGCAGAGGGAATAGCGGAAAAATAATGTACACTTATTTTAAAACTCCATCTGTCGATATTCTTTACAACTAAGCTAATGTATAGATTAAATCCTAATCTTTGTTTGTGTTCAGTGTTTCAACTTACTGATGCAATGCAAATTTCTAAAATGTACGCAATTCACTTTTGTCCGTTTTCGTTTCACAAAAACAATTAAAACATAAAACGTTTAAAAACAGTTAAACAAAAATTGTAAACAATGTTCAATAATTTTTCTACGAATTATCCTGGTGTTACCCTATAACACAAGTGTAACTTTTAGAGAGTGTCTTATTATATGTTGAGCAAAAGGAAACAATTTAATTTTAGAAAAATTTGATTAAATAATATACGTATGAAACACAAATTACTTATTTACCATTTCGGTGCAGCAATGACTAAATGTTTACTTTGTAATACGCACTTGATGCGCAATACCATGCAGGTAGGTAGTCCTAGAGAGTAACAATTGTCTTCCTATGATAAAGTACATCAATTGTCCTTATTAACAAATTTTCTATAAAATATAAAAATTCATTATTCACAAATATTCACATTTCTAAAACACATCGATGTAAAGATCCGTGTAGTCAATATTTTTTTACTATAATACATTGGTTTATGCATTTCCAATTCTACATATAAAAGCAGGTCAAAACAATATACCCCGCTGAAATTATTTTTAGTGCACATAAAATGCTGCTGTTACATATGTGCGCTGTCGGTATAATCCATAAAGCGATTCTTAAATTTATATTTTCCTTAGTTAATATTCATACGTTATTGTAAACGTGCAGCAGTAATTTAAACAAAGCATTAAAAAAAAAATAAAATTTAGTAACTTATGAAATTTTAAATTTTCCTCTTTTTAAAAAAAAATATAAATAATATGTAAAACTTTTCTCAAATTTAGCAGCAATTGATTTGCAAAAAAAATTTTCTAGATAGTAAGTTAAGCGTTGTTTAAACGTCATAATCATAAATAAAAGAAGACATAAACAAAAACGGATAGGAAAGAAGCTATTTCGGCTTTATTGTTACGTTGAAATCTATTGTCCCCAAAAATAATTTAATAATATAAAACAAGTTATTAGTTTTGTTTACCAAGTTAATATTTGATGTTTTTTTAGGTTCTTTTCTCCTACAACAGCTTGTCTTCATTTGCTTTGGTAAGTTTTTTACGTTATTACTATTTTTGTTATTTATAACAATTAATTAGTTTACATAAGTTTAATTTAAATTTAAGCTTGTCTGTACACGCCTGAAACATTCTAAATTCAATTTACATAAAAACTATAGCATCACAAAAAAGGTAGTGTTGCTAAAAGTAAAGTAAGTAGTGGAAATTTGACTGTAAGGTGAGCTTTTTTACATTTTTTAACGCAAAAAAATAAATTACAAAAAACCTTATTAAGAAATAAAAGCTAAATATGACATATTGATGTTGATGGAATTTAATTGCGGAGCGCGAAAGAGTCACAATAATTTTGTTTCCACACAAACACATTCTTTACAAAATTCTACCCAAGTAATTTTAAAGAAATTTGTAACATAAAATTAGATGTGGTATAGTTATAATTTGTAGGTTAGCATTGTTTTATTGTTTCAACTATTGAATTAATTTAAATTTTATTTGAGAATATGATTTGCTGCCTAGTAGTAGTTGTTGTGGATTTGCTCACTTCTTATTCATATCGAATCACAAGACAGAAGTTATCGCATCCAACAAAAAAATTATAATAATATTATAATAATAATAATTCACATATTAAGAATATTACGGACGGATCTCGGGCTCCAGATTTTATGTTCGAATTTACTTTTCCTTTTAGTTAACCTAGGTTATCGGGTAATTTTAGTAAAGTTTACAATTTCAGGGTTTCAATTCCTTAACGGGAAGCAGAACGGAAAATAAAACATACGCAAAGACAACAGAAACTTTAATTAGAACTAGCAATTTAAGCGGATTTAACGGTTACAATGGTAAACATGAAGGTATGCATATAAGCACAACGGCGTTTAATGAACTTTGCAGTGAGAAGGAGTAAAGCGGCAGAGTGATCAAATTAACATACGAAAATGCATAATACCAACCTTGTACAGTAACTTAGGTGATGAATTCTAGTTGCGAAAATGTGACATCCCAAACACAACCCATGGAAAGAAGAGGAATAAAGCACAGAACATTATCAATCCTTGCTTTATCTCCCACCATAATTATTCCGTTGTTAATCCCCATTAAAATTGTAGATAAAAATGGGTATACATTTGTCTGTTTTCATTAGTTACACTTGCTTAACGTTTTTTTACCTTTTACTTGAAATCCAGAATTATTCCGACTTCTTTAAATAAACTGACTCAACTGACAGGTTCAACTTATTTTTTCTCTTGATATTCTGCTTAAATACTATTGACCACCTCCTTAACTTAATTTGAAACGGTTTATTAACCTACTATAACTTTGTCTTTTTTGTTAAGTCAACGGTCGTTTTAAATCTAGTAATTCAATTTATCGGGTTTGGAGTCTACTAACTTAACCCTTCATCTATTTCGCCCTGTCTGATATCAACCGATATGCGTACGGCTGCTATTTAGATGCTTTCTTTTATACCATACCCGACTTCTTGTCGTAATTATGAACACTATATACCTAGTTAGGTGGCCGTTCCAAAAAGCTTTACAGCGTATACTGACGTCGTTACAAAACCTCCGCTCGAGCAGAACGTCCAGCACTGCGCTAAAAATAACCTGCAATATAGAACCGTTTGCAAACCCTCAGAACGTAGATACAGTTTCGTACAAACCTTCGGGTGAATCAATCCGTAAGAACCAGGTCCGCCAGCAAGACAATTCATACACGGGGCAATCACCGGACTTACAACCCCGTACAGGAGCCGCCTTGCATTATAAATATAAGCATATTTAAAAAGCAAATACAGGATATTATTTAATTATAACTAACCCAAGTATCGTCCAGGCTATAGAAACGGCTACCAAATTAATTGTTTCTTGGTGTGCTACCACCACGGGTTGATAATAAAATAATTCACTGTTTATTGTTCACAGATAATTTAACAGGCATTTTTAATAGCACTTGTTGAATGACTTGACAATGGCTGTGTCTCCAATACTGCCACCCCGAGAAGATCGGCCTTCTACGGGTTGTAAGAGAACTACTGACGTTGACAATTAAGCCGTTATTTGTATTATATAATTAATGCATCGGATGTATAATTGTTTTGTTATTTATCATTTTTATTTTGTTTAAACTTAATATACGTCTTAAAAGTTTGACTCTCGTTACATCTTCGCTGTGGTTACTCGACGCAAAATAAATGTTGTAAATCTTATACTTGCACAAGTTTTTAGAAACTAACGCTTCTACAGGTAAAGGTCTTGTAATGTTCCGGTTTTGTTAAACTAAAACAGGAATACTTCAACTAAGTCTGCAGTCTCAAAAGGCTTGAAGAATCTTATAACCTAAATAATATTTTTACGTTTTCTATTTTACATAGTGCTGGACAACCTGGAAATTGCTTTGTAAGCAAAGTTTCTACAGTTTTCTAGAAGGTTGTCGTTAGAGTGCCGTTTTCACATTTTGAAGCACCTATGACTTCTTGAGTGCCTTTAGAGAAAGCCTTCATTAAGGTTCTTACAAAAGGTTTTTTAAGACCTTCTCTTGTCTTTACAAAGTTTTTTGTTGAATTTTGTAAAAAACTTACTATAATATTCCCAGTCGTTTGTGATCGTTGCCTTATTGAATTTTTTTGTGAAACTTTTTGCACAGTAAATAATTGCTGCAAAAAGTAGTCACTTTTTGCAGGATTCTAGAAAAAATAATTTTTGTGTTTGGGATAGCTTCAGGGTCCAAAAAATATATTAACTCAATATATACAAAATAAAATTTAAAAGAAAAGTGTTAACTACAACGCGTGGTAGTAACAAATTAATAATTTTTTTTACTGTGAAGGTTTTCATTTATGGTATACTGTTGACGGTAGTGTAGTCACACTCTAGTTGACGTCACGGACCACTTGACGATTTGTGATGTTTGGCATTTGCAGGTGATAGTTTTGTTCGGGTTTGTAAGTATAATCCCTTCTGTTTTAGGACTGGAAATATTGAGAAAGTCAATACACTTTGATAAACTTTGCAGTGAAAGGAGGTAGATAGCGGCGGTGATCAAATTAACAAACGAAAATGTAATATCAACCTTGGACGTACTTAGGTGAGTTTGTTGAAAGATCCACCCATGGAAAGAGAGGAATAAAGCAAGACGGTATTCTGCTGATGTTTCGAGGAGAGCGTTTTCTATGGTTTGAAGTTTAGTAAAAAAGATTTATCTCACTTCTTTATTCATTTATTTGTATGGTACATTTTAAATATTGTATTGTGATGTAAGCGTTATGTATGGTGCCCCAGAAGATCAGTATAAACCTGTATAGTGTGGTGACAAAACCGTGTGCAATAGTAAATTGGTTCGTCTTGGCAAAGCATGTAAGAAAACGACAATGTAATAATTCAAATTTGCCGCCGAGAAAGAATTATCTCACGGCATAAAATTTGCATCGTCAAAACAAACGCCCGACTTAAAATTACCTTTATGCAACCGCTGCCTACTCTCCCTTCAAAGTAAATTCCTCTGTATAAGTGCGAGCGCAATGCCTAAAAGGCACTTCTGCTTCTAATTTGACTTTGACTTCTACTTCTAATTCGACTTTGACTACTTTTTAACTTAACAATTCCTCCCGAATCTCGAACCACGAATCTAAAACCGCCTAGAACTATCCGCCGCTAACTGAAAGACCACTGCAAATGTTGATTAAATTCGGTATGGGCGTGACAATTACTAACTCAAGGACCACTGCAAATGCTAATTAAATTTGATAGGAACGTGGCACCAGCCCTCTTGATCTCCGGAAACCCACCTAAAACAACCACTGTTAATAATTCGTGTAGCCAGCACCTACTTACTCCATACCCTAAGCAATGTGGTTGATCTATTCGGTAGCAGCTGTTCTCCCTCCGAAATCGTTCCTTTTAGAACTAGCCGCTTTGTATCACTGACCCCTCAAGGGTAGCTAATCTATTCAATAGCTACAAAACCGTTGCCAAACCTAAGCCCAGAACTTCTCATACATACACTGCTCGCTCGCCAGGCATCACTGTACGAGTACGACTACCAGGCATCCTGGGCACGTTGAGACGGCCTTCCGTCGTTTGCAAAGGAACTCCGTTGTGTATGCTGTAACAAGCAAGCTCCGTAAAAAGAAGTTCTAACTATTAAACTTAAAAACGGGTGTAAAAGACCGCCACCGATAATTAAAAATAACTTACCTGTTTCAGTGAGCCACTAGCACAGGACACAAAAAGCCGCCCAAATCAGCAATTGAAGTATTTTTTAGTTAAAAAGTCTATTGTGCAAAAAAATGGAGATACAACCGCCAACCGTATTAGCCCGGCGCCGTATTTCCACTGCCCGTGTCTAAGCTGCCGCTGTTTCAACCGCGACTGGCGAAGTATCCCCAGCATTAAAAATACGTTGTAAATAAATTACCTGTACATATAATAACCACAAAGTTTGTAAGTAATTGTAAATAGACGTCTTAAAAGCAAATCCTGGGCATTCTTTCTTCACTTGAAACTACCCACGGCAGAATATAAATTTTCTTATGCCACCTTTACGTTCTAACTACAATTATATCTGGTAGTCAGGAGTATTAAAAGGTAAGCGCTTAGAAGCGTTTACTTCAAGGTTTAGACAAACTACTATAACCTAAACATGCCAACCCTTACCTACCTTAGTATTCATATGTAATAATATTAATTAAGTGCGTAAACATTATAAAAGGTAAATAAGAACATAAAATATAACAGCACAGCCATTGCATGACGACATATAATGGACCGGTCCAAGCGCCAGTCACGACAATGACGAAAAAAATAGTAGGTTAAAGAAATTACTTCTGTTTGAATAAAACATCAAGATAGAATGGATTGGACGCTCTATGTTCTTTTACGTGCATTATATTCGCTCCTAACATACACTATTCCAATTATTGCCTAGGTTGGCTTAGTTCATTGTTGTATGTCACCACAACCTACCGCGTTCCTTATCTATTGAAACCTTTAGAACCGCAGTTGCGTTTACACACCTACCCTCAGGTTCACTCCTATAACCAATAAATCCGCTGACTTCTTTTGTTTGCCTGGTTTGTGTTTCAAAACGTTGCTGGCATTAATTAAATTTTATGTTTGTTATATTTTTTTTAAATAAAAAATTTGTTTTATTTTTTAAAAAACTTTTGAGTTTCATTTGTGTATGTTTTATTTCTGCCAACTGCTTACGTTTAGGCAATCAATGTCCTCAAATTTTGACCTCCACTAAAGCTACCCGACAACTGAAGTTAACCGAACGGAGAGTAAATTTAGTCATCAAATTGTTCAAGATTGGTTCAAACTCTTTAAATTTTTAAAAACTATACAAAATGTAAAACATACGTCACAAAGGTCATTGTGTTTAAAAAAAGAAGAGTAGTACTTGTTACGATTTATTTGTAAATAAATTATAAATTAAATCACAGTGTTGAAAACCTGACCCGCAGCTCTGTTAGTCGAAGAAGGATTGTGGATGTGCTTACGAGTACTTAGATTGAAGGCTTTCACACCGCCATTTAGTTAAACGTGTAGTAAATATTCTAGAGCAACTAGAATCTCTAATCACAAAACACAACGTAAGATTATAGTAATATAATTTTTGTAGAACGATTAAAAAACATAAAATAAATAATAATATAGTGTACATTAATACACAATACAAATTATTTAGCAAGTTATTAAATATAAGTATTTGTTTTCATAAAAAAGTGAATTTTACACAAATACTCGACACAAATACGTTTTGTAATTAACGAATTAAGTTTAAGCAAGAAAAATTACGTAACGTACCGATATTCGAAGACAAATCTATAATAGTGAATAGGCGCAATTGCATTAAAAAAAAGTTTAAAGATTTTTCTAATCACATATAACAAATACAATGCGCCAAAAGTTAGGTCGTTAAATTGACGTCGGAATACAGATACAATAATAATAATAATAATAATATCTTTATTAAACTATTTTTTTTGTTAAACAAAATAGACAAAAGAATTGAATCGCAAGACGAAGTTCAGCATTGCTGTTCTTACACCTAACCTTGATTAATTTTTATTTTTGAGAAGTAAAAAGAAACTTTAGCATAACACATATTTAGATATAACAATCACATATAAACACAATATAAAACTGAAATTATTCATTTAATCATAAATTGTAAGATGCTACGTTTTCGTTTGTACCGATGGTAGTCGAAATCGCTTCCATAATACAAAATAACACTTAAAAACTTGTAGACCGACCCTCCAACAAAAACATCATTGGAAGTAGATTAGTATGGAGAAACAAATACAAAACGTCAGAAATATCGAACGAAGGAAGGCACGTCTTGTTGCTCAGGGATTCAACCAACACCCAGGAATTCACTTCAATGAAACTTTTGCTCCAGTCGCACATTTAAGCTCCGTAAGATTATTCTCAGCGATAGCAGCTCGTTACGGAATGAAAATTCACCAAGTTGACGTAACATGCGCATACCTAATTGGAAAGCTACATGAAACCTCCAAAAGAATTGGTTAACATCTTAAACATTCTTTCTCAAAAAGACGACTTGAATATTAACGAAAAAGCTTCAAAAATGCTAAAAACTTTGAGAAACGGAAACAAAGTGTGTCTATTGAAAAAATCCCTATATGGTTTACGGCAGGTTGGCAGAAGCTGGAACGCTAGACTAGATGAAATTTTACAAGAATATGGTGCAGAACCGACCGATTCGGATCCATGTTTGTATCGTATTGGTCGAGGGGAAGATCTAACCCTAATAATTATCTACGTGGACGACATACTAATTGCTTCAAGAAATCTAAAATCTATAAATGACCTAAAACAAAATCTGTCAAGACACCTCGAAATTAAAAACCTTTGAAACGTAGGAAGTTGTCTAGGAATCGAATTCAGACAAACTCAGAACAAGATTACTTTAAACCAAAGAGGGTACGTACTGAAATTTTAGATAGATTTGGAATGTCTGACTCGAAACCTATCAGCACTCCATTTGACTCTAACGTAAAATTAACGAAGCCAAATGAACCCGCTTCAGAAGATGAAGAAAAACTACCGTATAGAGAACTCATAGGTGCTTTGACTTATTTATCTATCGCAACAAGACCAGACATTAGTTATGCTGTCAGCTATCTTAGTCAATTTAACAATTGTTATCAAAAAATACATTGGAACGCAGCAAAACGTGTACTCGGTTACCTTAAAGGAACTAGAGTATTGGGAATACTTTCCCAATACAGACCAACTTAACGGTTATGTCGACGCCGATTGGGGTGGAAATCTAGACCACAGAAGATCGTACACAGGATTTTCTTTTATTCTGTTTGGTTGTCCTATCACATGGGATTCAAGAAACCGTTACACTATCATCAACCGAGGCCGAGTACATGGTTTTAACAGAAATTGCCAAAGAAGCCATTTATCTTCGAAAGCTTTTAACCGAGCTTGGATTTGAAAATTTAGCTCAAATAACAGTTTTCAATGACAATATGAGCGTTTTAAGGCTGGCTGAAAATCCAGTTTTTTATGCAAGAAGCGAACACATAGATATCAAGTATCACTTCATACGTGAAGCACTAAACAACAAGCAATTCGTGTTAAGTCATGTATTCACCGAAGAAATGCTACCTGATGTGCTTACTAAATCATTATCTTAGAAGAAACACAAAAACTGCTTGAAGTTAATAGGATTGGTTAATTCGAGCCTTCGTGAGTCGCAAGGGGAGTATTATAGAAAATGCTACGCCACTGGAACGTGACCGTCAATAATATCGACCGGCAAGATCGCGACAATAATACACACGCAGTCTTTAAGTGCAGCTCTTATGTATACGCAAGCTATTTCTATACTGTAAATGATTTGGTGGAATATTTAGTATTTTTTAGAGCACACCTTCGTTAATGTAACTACAATTACACTGCTTTTTATAATATTGTTTAGTTCATCACCTTTTTGCTGTAAGTTCACATTGCGTTAATTCTGCTAACAAAAGAGACTGATCAAACAACAACAGTATTTGGCACTTTGTTTCTTTGAAAGTGTTATGAAGGTTAATTTTAACCACATTTGGGGTATGTTTTCAGTGCTATACAGTGGGATGAAAAGTTAGCCCCCTAACTTTTGTCCATTTTATTTAAAAGCTCAAATTAACACAGTGTACACAAAAATTGAGTTCTTTCATATGGTACTCATTACAAATGTGACAGCTCAAAATTGTTTGAGGAGGTTTCATAACCTCAAAATCTTAAATTAGAGTAGGGGTCGAGTGGGTCTCAAAGCTTATTTAAATTTGCATACAGCTATGGGGGTTTAAAGCAAAATAATCAACTTATCGTAGTGGCAACAAGAAAACTTTAAAGGTTTCGGTTTAGTAAATTAAATAAGCAGGCTTGCTCTATTCCATATCCATGGCAACATTGGTAACCATATGAACGGTCAATATTTAAGACAGCTTAGTTTGAGAAGTACATATTTAAACGTAGTTTAGAACGTCAAACAAGTATCATTCGTATCTTGTTATTAGAATTCTTAACTATGCAGAGAATTAATAGAAAAGTTGAAGCCATTATAATCTTCGGAGAAGCAAATCGAAATTTTATCAGGCAGTCCGCTTGTATAATGCTAGGTTTCCTGACCGTCAAATCGATCGCAGATATTACAGGAAACTATTGTCAAAATTCATGGAATCTGGTAGCGTTTCGCATAAAAACGTTCAGGTCGTCCTTCTATTTTCAAAATTGCAATTAAATATTTTGGAGAGTGTGTTGAAAATCCCACTGCTACCACAAATTTATTGCGGAGCAACAAGGTAGTTGTAAGAGTACAGTTAAAAGTATTTAAAAACAAGTTTCATGCGTACAAACTTAAATTTGTACATGAAATTAATGAAGATGATCTGACAGACGAATGGAGTTTTAGAAAGATAATAAATAACATAAGAGAAGAACCTGATTATTTGGGCCGCATATGTTTTCTGATGAATGTACATTTTTTCTAAATGGAGAAGTTAACAGGCAAAATGTGAGGTACTGGTCGGACACTAATCCTCATCAGTTTTGAGGTTACTAGCACTCAGTACCCTCAAAAGGTGAATGTTTGTGTGGGATAATGGGGGACATATCATTGGTCCGTATTTTTGGAAGGAAATTTGACTGGGAAATTTATCTCAATTATTAGAAAGGCAAATATTTCAAGAATACAAGAAATCGCTCAAGAAAATCCAGAATTCCATAGAGTAACTAGCTATACAACATGGGTTAATTCTCAATTTATCTATTATTTTTTTAGGATATTATCTTTCAACAGGATGGAGCTCCGCTCATTATTATTTAAATGTAAGAGACTATCTCGATAATAATTTCCCAAACCGGTGGATTGGTCGAAGAGGTTTTTAGAGTGGCCTGCCCGATCACCCGATTTAACTTTCTATTGATTTTTTTTGGGGTTATTTAAAGTCAAAATTTACAAAACTGAAGTGCAAACAATAGAAGAGTTGGCGTTTAGAATAACTAATCAATGCAGACAAATTAATGATGGAAGTTTTAGGAATGTACGTAGAGAAACTGAAGAAAGGTTGTATCATTGTCTTGGAGTCTGCAGGCGGTCGCTTTGACATCTGTTTAATAATAGTTTTAGTTAGTTTTCTGATGTCAACCTTACTTTTTTGTTCTTGTTTAAAGTAGTTTCCATAGAAACAACAAAATATGTACTTGACACTAATGTTTTACCGGCATGGGCGTTTTTCATTTTATTTTAAAGCGTTTTAAGATTTTATTCCAAAACTTCCAGTTGTATGCAAATTTAAATAAGCTTTCTGTTTGAGATCCCACTCGACCCTCTCTAATTTAAGATTTTTGAGGTTATGAAACCTACTCAAACAATTTTGAGCTGTCACATTTGTAAGGTACCATATGAAAGACTCAATTTTTGTGTACACTGTGTTAATTTGAGCTTTTTAAATAAAATGGACAAAATTTAAGGGGGGCTGACTTTCGTCCTCACTGTATATGTCGTTAAACATTCCGGTAAGCCATCATACTCCGTTTTTGTCAAACATCTTCAAAATCTCTGAGTGAATATTATGCGGACCAGGAGCTTTATTGTCTCTCATCTGATGAATAACTTTTTAAACTTGGTCTATGCTTATTGATGGACCAGTTTCATTTTCAGATATATTTATTTCTTTATGTACTGCTCTGTTATCACTGAAAACAAAAGTGACATAATTTTTCCATGTTTGGATTTTTGATTTTTGTCTACTATGAGTTGTTATTGTTATCCATTAATCTACCAATAAAATGACAGCATTTTTCTTGTATGTCATTTTGCTTGGCCTGCCTAATTTTTTGTCTGATTAGCCTTTGAATTTTGTTATATTTAACAAGATCTTTGTCTTTTACTCGTCTTCTCTCATCCATCAAGACTAGAATTTTGTTAGTCATCAATGATTTGTTTTCCTATTTCTCCATTTATGGTGTTTGTTGCTGGTCTGTGTTATTAATTTTTGTATTATTTGTAGTTGTTCCATGGCTAGCTGTCGGTGATTAATCTTCTTTATATGTTCTGTAATGCAAAATAAAATAAGCTGTTTTGTATGAGGTTTTAGTCTCTTCAAGTCCAGTTTTTTCTTTGCAACAGTTTTCTCAACTCTCTTAAATTTAATTCTGAACTTTCCAATTAGGGGGTTATGGTTCGTTGTCATGTCTGCACCTGGGTATGTTTTGATGAATGTGCAAGCATTTTGGAATCTTTTGTTAATGAGTATACAATCGATCTGATTTCTTACAATATTTCCAGGTTGAGCGCAATGTATATAATCTGCGAGGTGGTAATTTAAAGGTTGTGTTCGTGATTACAAATTGATGTTCACAGCAGAAATTATACAGTCGATGTCGTCTTTTATTGGTTTCACCTAGTCCATATTCACCAACCAAATCTTCACGTTTCCCCTTTCCAATTTTGGTATTCTAGTCACCCACAACAATATTTATATTATATTTTTGAAATTGTTTTAGTGTGGTTGAAAGTGATTGATAAAATTCCTCTATCTCTTCTTCATTTGCATATGTAGTTGGAGCATATATCGGTGTAATGTTAAGACTAATAGGTGGTGCCTCTAACTGGATGATGGCTATTCTTTCAGATACTCCTACAAAGTTTTTAGAGATTCTTCTTAATGATAAATCCTACGCCTTGCTCGTGTTGCCCGTTTGATCTTCCAAAAAAATAGACATCGTGTTCTTGTATCTGGTATTTCCACATCCAGGCCACCTCATTTCACTGATTTCCATGATGTCTATATCCAACCGATTTTGTTCTAGTATAGCGTTGTGTATCTTTCCAGCCTGCTAATGGTGCATACCTTAATTTTCAATCCAGGGAATCTCAGAAGATTTTGTTGTTTCTCATATCGCAGGGATTTTGCTGGTTAACAACCCTACGGTGTACTTGCAAATTTTCTCCACTGCCGGATCTTGGTTTCCTCAATCCATGATTAGTAACGTATTGTCCTACAATGTTCAAACTATAATGTTTTATTTCCTTTGACCTTTGTTGGTTCATCCGATTTGGAGATGATTTTTTACCTCTAGCCAGATTGTATAATTGTTTTTTCCTCCCACATATAATGAGTGGTGGCTATAAGAGCTTTTTAATGTTACAAAAGCTTATTTTCTACAAACTGTGTACCTTCTACAAAAATTTACAAAATGCCGTTGAAAAATAATGAATTAAGTAAAGTAAAATTTAAGTTCTCTTCTTTTTTTGGGTTAAGTTGTGAAAATATTTTAAACCAAAAAAAATTATGTTAAAAATTAATGTGTTATACAGCAACCAACCCCACAAGTAACAAAAATAGAAAAAATATGACTTGTAATTAACTCTTTGGAAAATTGATACTTAATGTGCTTGTAAATAACCGATATAAACTTTACGTTCATAGTGTACATCAATTTTTAACGACAAATGTGATGATCAACTTTTTTAATGTTCTCTAGGCTAGACTTTTATAATGCAAAAATCAAATAACTTAAATTGAAATAACGATTTAATCAACTTCATAACCAGTTTAAGTAATTAAATTACACTGTCAACTTAATTAAAATTGTCCAAATGCGGTAATTGTAAAGTTATCCGTCGTAAAATTTATAAGAAAAAAAAATTAGACAATAAATTTTATTGCCCTGTTAAACTACGCCTAAAAGTTTATTCCGAAGAAGGTATTTCAGTTAAATGTTGTAAGTTATTAAGTTTCCGAAACCGAAGTTTTTAAGTTACTGCTGGAACTAATTAATTTTTATTATCGCAAATACATTTCAAGAACGAGTTTAAGGATGAAATTGTTTTTGTCTCGTTTCCTCGAAGCCGCATTAATTGAATCATAATTAAATTTGTTTTCAGACAAATTTGCAAACAAAAACTTTTATTTTCGAAGCCGTTTTTAAGAATAAAAACTTGCTTTTGCATCTGAATTTTGATAATTTTTAATGTAATGTTGAGCGCACAATTGTTTTTAACGTCCATGTACGTAACCCCGTCACACTATTTATATTGAAAACTCCAATATCAGAAATTTATGAGCTTTTGCTTAGATTTTTGAGTTAAATCCGTTTATAGTTGACATTCATGCTTTTGAGTGTGGAGGAGTGTATATTCTCGCCCCCTGTTACCGAGCGAGTCTTGGAAAAACGTCTACGTCACTACATAACTTTATCTCCTTTCCAAAAAGGTTTCACGTCTTTACCTGGGTGCCAGATTAACACGTCGATTTTAAATGGACTTTTACAAAAAGCTAAACGATTTAAAGAGAATTTTGTTTGTGTTTTTTTGGACGTTACAAAGGCTTTTGACTGCATAGGTCATGAACACCTGAAATTGTCTCTTGAGACCTTACCTCTTCCAAAAGCCCTCTTGAATCTCATATGGAATTTACAAAGAAATTTTACAAGAATTGAAGCAGATGGAGGAAAAACCCAACGTATACCTTTTAAACCTTTTGCAAGGTCCCCGCTCTCTCCACTCCTTTTAATATATGTATTGATTTTATTTTAAGAGAAATATCTGACAAACCCGTGTCATCAAAATACGGATGTTTACTTGCGCTGCATCTTGATCCAGTGTCCGTTTTAGGATTTGTAGATGATACAGTTTTGACCGCAAACTCGGTTTCCTCAGCTTTGGAGCTCAGAGCAATGGCAAGACATCTTTTCACAGAAATTGGATTAGAACTAAACCCAAGAAAGTCAATAGCAATTAATATATCTAAAGGCAAACTACAAAAACATGAATTAAAAATTGACTCAACTGTTACAATTCAATCACTGGAAATACATGAGATCATCAAATATCTGAGAGGCTCCTTCAAAGATGAAATTATTCTTGATGAGGAAAAAATAATTAAGACTTTGTAAACTGACCTTGAAAAATTAGTTTCTTGTCCATTGTTACGGAGTGACCAAAATTAACTATTATGAACAAATATATCTGGCCAACTGTTACTTATCCTTTTCAAACAACTCCAATGCACCGATTATCACCTCTCTTTCTTGAAAACATAGATAAAATTATAAGAAGTTCTGTTAAAGAGGCAATTGGTTTACCCGGAGACACACCAAATTCAATGCTGTGTAGTAGTAAAAAATTGAAAGGACTTGGAGTCCTTCGGGCATTATGGGAAAGTTTTATTCAAATTTACAGTTCGTGTTTAAGACTAATGTTGGCCAATGACCCTTATATCAGACACGTGAAAAATTTGGAACAAGACATGGAGGATTGTCTTTTAAAATTGGACGTTTCACCGCACGTAGTTCAAGGTTCGAATACAATGAAAAAACCAACTTGATTAGAGACCACCTAAGAAATTGTGAGTTTGAGAAATGGTCGAACTACCCCACAAAAGGAAAAGACATTTGCTTGTTTGATGAATGTTTACCAGCAAATAGTTGGATTTCGGACCCGTACGAGGAGTTCCGGATAGAAGTCAAGGCGGGAACCGTTGCAGGCATTGCAGCGAGATTAAAACCCTTGGTCACGTCATTGGCTCCTGTGTTCATGGTGAATTTCTTTGAAATTCTCGCCACCACAGAATCCGCACACTTATCGCTGATAGTCTTAGAACCAAAGGATTTACAATTTTTGAGGAAGTTCAGTGTACATCGCTGGAAGATTCTATTCGTCGAGTTGCCATCATATCCTTTGACGAAATCACAAGAACAGGTTTTGTTGTTGACCCAACAGTGAGGATGGAAACTCACAAAGCGCAGCCGAATGAAGTCGACACAGAGAAAAAAGCAATATATGACCCTTGCATTTCTGCATTACTTGGAAAGTATCAACTGAAACAATTGGAAGTTATCGGGTTATTGATCGGAGCCAGAGGGACGATTCCTGATTTTTTTCGAAGAGTTACGAAAAAGATTAAAACTACCAGCATCACTACGTGAGAAAATAGTACTTTCAGCCCTCAGAGGATCATCGCATATACTTCAACATCATCTTTACTCTCCGAAGAATCAACAATAACTTATATTCTCTTAACTCTGTACTTATTTTTCCACCTAGCTCGTATTTTTAACAGAGTTCTGAATAAATAAATTTCTCTCTGAGTAATAAATACCCTAATTCTGATTTTTTTCTCATCCCCACATTTTGCCATCGTAGTCAAAACAGGTGGTGTAAAAACATTCTTTGCAAATATATTAACTAATTTATGAGCACTTAAATTACCCTAAATCTTATTTTTGAGCACCATTACTGTGCAAGAGACACTCGTAATCAAAATCAAGAGAAAAAGTACCTTGAAAATCGGTCAAATCGAAAAATGCTTTTCAAATCATATTGGGTGATTTATGAACAAACAAAATACAATCATTTATATGCACAACTTTTCTTCGAGAGATCACCGCATTTTGTAATCGCAGTTAAGAGAGATGTACCCTGAAAACAAGTCAAACCGAGAAATTTTTTAAGAACAATCAAGAAACCTTAAATCTAATTCTTGAGTTCCACTCCTCTGTAAGTAAAAAAGATTGTATTATTACTGTAAGTTTTGGTTTTAAAAATCTGGTCCAACTGTCATTATCATCACTGCGTTTCATAATCGCAGTCAGCTAAAGAAAATCCCAAAATCGATCAAACCAAGAAAATCGTTGACAAAATTATTCAGTAATTTATAAAGACACTTTATTGTTTAAATTCAATTTTCAAAATTTATCTCTCTGCAAGAACACTTGCGTTTTGTAATCGGAGTCAAGAAAGAAGTACCGACAAAATTAGACGAATTAAAAATTCTTTTGCGGGAATAATCAGTAATTTAAGAAGAGACAATATACTTTAAATTCAATTATTATTATTATGTTAAATTTGATGGAGCAGTATGAAAATCTGATACACTTGCAATAAATATAAGTAGTAGATTCCGTTAGGATAGGGTTGAGAGTGATATAGAAAATTTTTATAACTTTTTATTTTCCAAATTAGCATCAAAAAATAAAAAATTTTTAAAGAGTTGTCCTTTTTGTTGGTATAGCCAAGTTTCGGTGTTATGTATAGGTTATTATGCCACAAAATTTCAAAATCATCTACACGGCGTAACAAATGCCAAACTAGCTCAAAGGCAAGAAGTAGGTTTACAAAATGTCTCTCACTTACTTTTACCGAAGACTAAAGGTCTTTAATACGAGTCAGAGTCGGGGTTGTTCGGCGCTACCCTACTCTTCTAAATATACAACAAATGCTCACTAAAGAATAGGGAAAAACGTAAACACTGAAAGGACACGTTCTAAAAAAAAATACGAAACATTAATTACGTCCGGTTTTCTATTGAAATTAAAAATATCAAATTATACAAAGATTACACCACGGTCGTGTATTATTTTAACATTAATAATGCATCCGATTTTCCTAAAAATAAACGGACGAAATTCAACTCCGTTACCGGGCGAGATATAAGAAAATTATGACCGCGTTTACTTAAAACTATAACAAATTTACGCAGTTCTAAAACGAAATAAAAATGTCGTTTTGTCGAATAAACAAAATAACTAATTTAGCATCTGATTGAAAAAAAAATTTGATTATTTTGAACCACAGAACATCATCTAATAAGAATAATAGAAGATATAGAATAAGACGCTGCCTAATTTAATTTGAATATGTGTACCCGAACACAAATTCACTTAACACAAAAACTTTTATAAGGTAAACAAACAGAGTACTTACAGTCGGTTTCTTAAATCGATGAGACAAATCCAGGGTATTCACCAATGGTTCCAATGATTATTTTGTCGTTACACAAAGTTTATTTAATTCAAAAGGAACAATTATTGTAAGAAATACATATTTACAATATTGAATTTCCCATAATAAGTTTGCAGTTTAGAGAAGTTGATCAATAGTCCGCTTTTTTTAATTAAATCGAACGATATTCTCTAAATAGTCGCGAACAAAAGTTCCTTATTTTTTTGGTACACGTAGCACTCTCGTCAGTTACGCGGAGAACGTACACTTTCATTATACTTGGCGGTTGTTTTAATTTTAATTTTAATTCAGAATTACAATCATGAGTGGCAATCCGTGTGTTGTTCACTTAGTCAAAACAAATATCTAATTTAATTAATAAGGGTGACAACCTCAGAGCTGTTGTTCAGGGAACAAACAAAGAAACCTTTAATATTGCAACACAAACAGAGACATGTGTTAATTAAATTCAAAGAAAACCTGTATAAAACTATTGAAATAAACATTTTGTCAAAACCCTAATTATGTTAACATTAAGATAAAGCAATTCTCTTCCCCAACTGATTTAAAACAAATATCAAATGAAAAATAAAATATTTCAAAAAACATGACTATGAAAACACACGTGCATTGTAACATAAAAGAAATAATTTAAAACTATAGTACATCCCATTTCAAATGAGCACTTAAACAAACCTAGATCATCCACGTAAAAAAAAAATTCATTCAAACCGAAGTGACAAGGTGGTCGTGAGTTTATCACACAAACACATTATTTTTAGGTGAGTTTGTATGTTGTCAAGTTGTAACGAACCATCGGTAGATTGTTAGCAAAATTAAATTTGTGTGTCTCTATCTAAGTTCTCACTTTGTTTTGATAAGCAACGGTATAAATTCGGATTCAACTTTACCTCAAGTGCACGAAATTTGTTGTGGTTACTATAGGTCGATTGAAAGGGAATCGTCTCCTGAGTTTTTCATTGTGCTTAATTTTTTGGAAACGAACCCTTAAAACGTTATAGGGGTTTGAATATCTAACGTTAAGTATATGGGAAATGTTTTTCTTTTTAATCATAAATTTTTCCTGAACACGAAATTTAACCAATTTGACTTGTTTACATGTGATCGGGGGTGTTGGTTAGTAGGTTACCGTTATTACAATTTTTTCGTACACTTACCTTTAGATATCTAAACAACGATAACTTTTTAAGGGTTCGTTTCCGAAAAATCAAGCACATCGTTGAACTGAGGAGACAATTCCCTTTTGTTCGACTTATAATAACTTCAAAAAATCGATGTACCTAAGGTTTAGTATTATCTAAATTCATTGTTTCTGGCCGCAAAGCACATTTGCGTTCCGTAGTCAGCTTTCAACAATATCTCTGTACTCTCCGAGTTCTGCAGTCCGCTTCCAGCGGTACTCCTGTATTTTTGCTACAATTTTGCAGTACATTTCTAGAAGTACTTATTAACTTCTCTGCATTCCGTAGTTTGCTCCTACTATTCTAACATTTCTTGAACTCCGAATAATAACCGTCCTCTTTGATTTAAAACCGACCGCCACTCCAGTCAATTCTTTTCGAAATCCTTAAGATAATTACTCGTTAAATTAGACTTACTTGCACTTTATGTAAATTTTCTCATCTTTGACCCGAGAGAGTAGATTTCAGGCTAAATTAAAAGAGGCAACTTTGATTACTCGTTCTTTCTCGAAACTTCTACGACTATTTTCATCCAAACTTTTATTGGTATACTAGCTGTCCCGTCGAGCTTCGCTACGGCAAATTAAAGAATTTATTGTTAACAGTACATTTCGACCTCCTCAGAAACATGCACATCACTGTGTGACAAAAAACGGCTAAAAAGTGGTAAACTTTGCTTTTTTGTTGTATTTTAACAAATTTATAATATTTTCATATTTATTCACCTTTTAAACCGGTAAAATTACATAATGTTATAATATTTACAGAATACTATAATGTATGTACGTTAAGTAAATAATACTATTATTTCTTCTTATTTACACCGGTTGACAAGATATCTATAGAACGTTTTTAGAAGACTCGTCAGTTTCTTCCGTCAGTAACGTTGGCGTGGTTTGGGTAGAAAGCGCTCCAATTGGTCAGGGCTAGCGGGCAGGCTGTTACTATGCGGACCGTGGGCCAAATACTGGTAGAACATTTTTTCTATCTCATATGTTATTTACATTTGAATGATTATGATATCAGCTGGTGGGGATAACTAATCAATTATCACTTACACAGTTATCGGCCGAGGCTGAAAATTAATAAATTATTAATATTTATTAAACAATTGCACTTATGAGCATAAAAATGGATAAAAACCTATTCTGAAACCTACCGAATATATATACAAAACTTTATTAAAATCGGTTGAGACGTTTTGGAGGAGTTTAAGGACAAACACGATGACAAGAGAATTATATATATAATATATATATATATATATATATTAGCAACTTTGCCGATAGGTATGTAAAGCAGTTACATAGTCGATTCTTCAATAATTATAGCCAACCTAACAGTTGGCAAGTATAAAAATTTCGAATCGCCTGCAGTAATATATATAATAATTATTGAAGAATCGACTATGTAACTGCTTTACATACCTGTCGTCAAAGTTGCTAACATTTTCGTACGTGAACGCTTTCACGAGTCGACACTAGATGTCAAAAAACTTATCATTTAAATATATATATATATATATATTAGCAACTTTGCCGACAGGTATGTAAAGCAGTTACATAGTCGATTCTTCAATAATTATTGCCAACCTAACAGTTGGCAAGTATAAAAATTTCGAATCGCCTGCAGTAAAGTACGCAAGAGGTTGTACAATAGCAAACAAACACTGAGAATCACCCGACAGCTGTTTCGTCCTTTTGGGACTCATCGGGAGTAAGAGAACTTGAGTGTAAGTTCACTATTGTACAAACGCGCGCTGTCGACTATATGCCCTACTGGAGGGATCACAATATTTAAATGATAAGTTTTTCGACAGCGCGCGTTTGTACAATAGTGAACTTACACTCGAGTTCTCTCACTCCCGATGAGTCCCAAAAGGACGAAACAGCTGTCGGGTGATTCTCAGTGTTTGTTTGCTATTGTACAACCTCTTGCGTACTTTACTGCAGGCGATTCGAAATTTTTATACTTGCCAACTGTTAGGTTGGCTATAATTATTGAAGAATCGACTATGTAACTGCTTTACATACCTGTCGGCAAAGTTGCTAACATTTTCGTACGTGAACGCTTTCACGAGTCGACACTAGATGTCGAAAAACTTATCATATATATATAGATTGTCATAGCCCTACTACACCAATTCTGCTACTCCAATCGGGTCAACATTTTCATTGTTGGCGAGACAGTTCTGGTAGCACTTCTGCAGTCTATCGCATCCAAAATCTCTCCACAGCGCCAAAGTATTTGCATTACTAAGATTAATGAGTCTTAAAAGAAAATGATCCAAATCAACAGAATCACCAAGTACGTATGTCAGTAAAGTTGAGTTCACAATGTCTTGAGCTTAGGTAACGTAGCCATAAGCTTTCTTCGTCTTTTCTTCCTATGCGCTTTGAAGTAAGACGACTAAGGTGGTGAAAATCAATCAACAGCGGCAAAATTCTCCATGACAAAAATGACCTCCTAGTTTACTGTATTTCAGTTTATAATATTCCGTGGTATGAATTTAAGGTTTTTCGGGTGTTTAAAAACTTTTACAATGCCATCAGGGACTGTGTACACCGCCTCAAATATTGCTAAAAGGTGTTTGCCCATTTGATAAGGTTAAAGCAGTTTAAACACGATGAGACAACATGACAAACTACTGATCTTCTTCGAAGAATTCATTACACTTTTCTTAAATGGTTGAAAACTGTATTAAATTTCTGATGACTTATCTGCTTGTGCCCAGATTGAAAAATTGTGCTTTAACGGTAATAGAATGGCTGCTTGGTAAATTCATCAGTTTCAGCTTTACTAATTTTCCTGTCAAGACTTAAAATTATAATTACAAAAGTGGAGAAAGTTTTCACTGCTTGCTTGATTTTCTACTCTTCACTTGTTCAATGTTTTAACTAAAGCCATTTTTTAGACATTTTAAACAATAAAAGTTTTCTCTAAGGCTTTAAGTGAAATTTTTTGTTTTTGTTTTTAAAATCTACATTTCATACGCTGTAGACTCATTAATTTTTAAATTTGCAATAAGTTGAAACCGACTGAATGTAGATCAAATTAATCATATTAAAGTTTTTCATTCCAGTAGAATTAATCTATGTTCAAAAAATTTGTAGAAAAAGAAAATGTATCTTTTTTTGGATTCCACTACAGTCGTAGCACTCTTTTTTTACTAAGTTTTTTAAAACCGCAACTCTGTCTTTGGTTGGTATAACAAACCACATTTTCGCTGTTAGAAAACCATTTTTACCATGAAATTTTTTCGCGGCATTAATCTTGCATCAATGTATTAATTTTCTCGGTAATTTTTAACTGATTGCTAACGATAGAGATAATCACGTTCTTAACACTTTTACGACGTACTATTTTACTCTTCCATTTTTAGAATTTTGCATACTACTTCAGAGGAAGCTGTGACAGTCTTGATGAGCTTTTTTTATTTCCATGTAATGAAACATATCTTCAACATTACCACCTATGATAATACTGCATCTGAGGTTTTTCAAAGCAGATCTTAATGTGCGAAGAAGATCTAGCCTAATCATGAACCTGTTTTTCACGTAGCGTCAAAAACGAATTTTAATCTTCCAGACTTATTTACATTAAAAACTCAGACTCAGACTACGGTGTATTCTTTAATTTTTGTTAATAATTTTCATTAATAGATTGTATTTTTTGAACAACTTTCGATAGACGTGGAACTCATTTTGTTTTGACTCCGATATTGTACATATTGAGAGCGCCATTAAAGTGCACATTCCCATCTAAAACCATAAAATTTAACGGATTGTTTTGAAATCTTCACAGCTTGTTGATCTTTAATTAATACCTGGTTGTTGGTAGGTAAACTCCATAGAAATCTAAATCGTGAACTAAGCATGAGAATTTATTTTGTTTAGATTCCGACATTAAGCATCTTGATGTCACTATTACAGTCCTCTTTCTTATTCAGTCTCATTGTGTTTAAGGGTTTGTTTCAAAATTCGTTCATTCAGTTCATTTTATCAAAATTTTCTCCACTGCACACGACGTCAATGAGCTCAAGAATTTGTATTATTTTGATAAAATTTCCTAATGAAGTTGATTGAACATGGGTGAATCCTCAAAATAATACAAATCAACAATATACTTATGTGAACGAAGATGTATTAAGCTAACGTGCATGGTGATGAACTTTGTTCACCATACATATAATTAACTAAAACGAGCTTTCAGTTCATTAACCAATACTAATTTAATATGCGAATAATAGTTTTTCAAGATGGATGCTTTGTAACGGTTGTAGTTTACAAAATAACAAAAAAAGCGACGGCGCTAGTGGTACAACCTAGAAAGAAAACTAAAGGGAATTGGGCTCGATGTAGCGCACTAAATTAGTGGAAGATAAAAATATTTATAGTAGTTAGAACACCAGCGTCCGGCTTCGTCAAATGTGTAGATTTCTGAATAACTATAAGAAATTTGACTGCTGGTCTAACAAGGCGCTACCTGCTGGATAAAGAAAGAAATAAAACCGACCAACAGGAGATTAACAGGTTTTACTTAAAATCTAATATGCCTAATCAAACACAAACCAGAGAGAGAGAAAAACAAACAATACAGTATAACAAACAAATTTTAAAATATTATAAGAATGTGACAGAAATAGAGAGACTGTCGCATATAATCACGTGCGTTAGCAACAGCCTCGCTTACAATAAATAATGTTTTTACTTATAGTGTTGAATTTTAGGTAAGCTTTAGTTAACGCCTGAGTTATCATTCAAATTAAGAAGTGACTGCTATTTAGGCTCAGCATGCACAAATCATTTACACACGGCGAGTTACATTAAATCTAAAACAAAAAAAAAGGGTAAGTACTTCCTGCAAACCCAAAAGGCATTTTGTGTCTGCGACAACCGTTCTAAATTAAGCGCCCCAGTCCTTATTGGGCTGATTAAAAACAAACTTCCGGTTGAGGAAAGCACACCGAATAAAAGTTACTTAAATATTAACTATCGAGCCGTTTTATCTTATATGTACTCGAGTTTTATAGGCATTATTATTATGAATAAGAAGTTTAAATATTAAAACTTAGCTGTAATTGTCAAAAGTATTCTACTAGCGACGGTATCGACAGTTCGGGGAAGTTACGTCGACCCAGGGATTTTTTTTAGGAGTGGTGTGCGGAGAAGAACAGCAAACAAGTGATTCCCTCGCTGTAAGTATGCAACTAACCAACCTCTGTAGATGTGGTTTTCACCGTTAGTCTGCGGCTTGAATCATGCGAAACCGTGGTGTTGTCCTTTAGGTATAGGGAAAGTTCTCAATTAGCTTCTCCAGCACCTTCAAGAGTTATCCCAGTATCGTACACAACAAGCACAAATTGCTGGACGCAACGTGCTAAAAGCATATGCAGCAATCAGAATTAAAACAAACAGGAAAAAAACCCACATATTCACGGTGAATGTAGCCAGATTAAACGTAAACACCAATTTGTATTGAAAATTGTAAAAATCACATTAAATAGTTTTTGGTGAGAATTTCATTTCAGGGAATATGCTAGAGACACCCGCGTGCATCAAACGAGAAAAGAAAAATGTGCGCTGCCCGTCTACAAAATTTTCAGTCTAATTTAATTTCCACCAATAGAAAATTAGCAACATGCGCGTCAAATACGACTTTTTGTCGCACCATACTACCACTTTCTAAGACAGCTCACGACATACGTCCTAAATACGGAAAATAAACCCGTAGCAGCTTTTCTCATTAATAAGATTCCTTCACCATTCTCTCCCATGTGCCTCAAAGTGAAGTGAGTATAGCAGATAATATCAATCAATGTCCAAAAACATCTTCATGTCTAAAATCTGTTTCCAGCTTAGAGTATTTCAGTTTTTGAAATTAGTAGCATTGTTCGTATTGAACTTAGATTTTTCTCGAGTGTCCACAAACATAGACAATTCTATCAAGAACTGTGTACACTGCCTCTAGTACGGCTATAAGGTGTTTGCCCATTCAATAAACGTAAAGCTGATCTACATTAACTTTAGCTCTGACTTTGGCTAGTATTACAAATTACACTTTTTTGTTGTTAGAAAGCCATTGTCAATATGAATTTTTTTGATGGCATTAATCTTGAATTAATTGCATTACTTTCATTGATGCCTGCTATTTTTCTTACACATTTTTACAAGTCTACATACTACTTTAGAGAATGCTTTGAGAGTATTGATTAATTTCCCTTCTTTCTATGTGATGAAACTTTTCTTTAACATCTCCAGCTATGATATTACTGCATCTGAAGTTTATTAAAACAGGGGGAGAAGATCTAGCCGGACCATAAACTTCTTTTTCACGTTTCGTAAAAAAACTTTCCGACTTTACATTAAAAACCCTGCAGTGAGGAATGTACAGAATTTGCTCAACTACAATTTTTTTTGTTGAGTCAGACTATGGATACATTCTTTAATTTTCTGATAATACATATTTATGAATAGAATAGATTGTATCACTGCTTCCTTTGCTGAGCATTCTTTCTCCGATTGATTATTTACAGTTGAAGACGGTGTTGTAGAAAAGCAATAACCAAAGTACCTGTATTTAGAGGTTACTATAACTGCTCGAAGAGGGTTCCTTCCAATACTTCTTGTCATGCTTGAAGTTCTTAACCAAATGCTTCAGCTTAATGCGTAACGCCTTGTCGACCTCCTTCCTCAATTTTACTAATTTTTTATCTGGTACTAGTGGTCGTTGAATAATATTTTGGAGTTGGTTTTCCTCTGCCGTTTTCTAACTTTTAAACATTACGTTGCCTTTAACTCAAATATTTTCCGTTTTTTTATTGAACTTTATGACGTGGTTCTACCCTGCGGCGTATGTCCTTTTGCTTATCTGTCCTTCCACTAGAAGAAAACTCTTAAGAAAAGAATTCTAAAACCCAATTTTGACGTTTCTGTCTTTTGTCAAGTATTTACCGTATGTTACGTAATTAAAGTTTACTGACAAACATAGTCACACAATTATCTTGAGTCAAGCGTTTCCTATGGTATGACTAAAATTTTTTTGATAATTTGATTAGAGTGCACATTCTATTTACTGATTGGTACGTGAAGCATTTCTTTAAATCAAAAGTCTATATTGCCCCCACACTAATAAACATATAAGATCGTATAGAAAATGTACCATAATTTGCGTGAAAAGTTAATAATTGCAATGTAAAAAAATAATTCAAACCAAAAATGTACACATTTAATTTCACCCTTTTTCTGATTTATCTCAATAAAAAAAATTATTCTACGTTTGTTCATCAGTAAATTAAATTTAATTTTTAATTTTTTTTAAATTTTTATTTAATAGTAAAATAATTGATAAAAATAATGTTAATAGACAAGACTTTTAATTATTGAAGTTGTTATAATTTTTAGTTTATGTTTCAACTTTGTTAGTAGCAGTTTTAAATAAAAAATAATATAAAATGTAAATCTTACATATTCAAGAATAAGATAATTAAGTATGTCGTACAGTTTTCAAAGAAGAACAAATAAAATAGCAAAACCAAACAAACTTTGAATATTAATGAGAATTTTATGTTATTTCTTTAAAATTTTGAAATCATTTAAATTGTATAAAATATTTTTTTTTCGAGACAATGGTATGTCGTTTGTTTTGTTTGTTTAATTAAAATTTATATGTAAAATGCAGCAATTCTAAAATAATTATCTATATAATTTAAAATAAAAGTAAATCAAACGTTTATTTATAGATTTGTATGATACTACCTAATACATGTACTTAGGTGTGTGCAGCAAGTAATAATTGATTCAAATACGTCTAAAATTTCCTACAAAAAAACTCTTCAATTAAAGTACATTTTTGAAGTAATTTACATTAAAATAACAAGGGGAGTAGTAGAACTAAAAGTAGTAAAGAAGAAAACGCAAACGAAAAAACTGTAAAAATAAGTCAGTGTCAGATTTGTAGAGACGTCGTCGGAACAAAAAAAAATAGGAATATCTTCCAGAGAAGAGAATTGCCAAGGTAGAAATAATTGCTAAGAACAAAAGAAACAGAAAGAATAGAGGAGAGAGTGCTGAAATAAATAAGCATGATGAGAGACATCAAAAACACATGGGTTGGAAAATAGAAAAAATAAGTGCTCTAACCTTTGTAAGATATGTCTAACACAAAACATAGGTAACATGCAATACAACCCTAGTAAACTAAGTCTATCCTAAAACACAGGTAATAAGTTTAATAAAATGAATTTTAAAATGAAGAGGAAACAGCAAATATTGGAAACAAAGACAAACAAAATAGAAAATTTGATGGGTATAGTGAACAAGAGAATGAAAAAAATTGAAAGAATTCAATTGTTATAAAAGGATAAAAAGAAAACGTGATACGAAGGTTAAAAAATTTTAATAAAAAAGATTTTGGGCAGTGAAAAAAGTTGAGGAAGCCAACAAAATATCACATTGAAATTCAATAGTAAAAATAAGATCAAACAACAACAAAATGAAAATATTTAAGAAGAAATGACAACTTAAAGAAACTGTAGCTTCTAGGGTGTATACTAGACGCCGGTTTAAACACAGATAACAGACTAAACAAAAGTTAATTGTGACTGTGACTGTAACTCGTTATCGTACTTACTTCCTCGTTGTATATGTACGAAGTGGGTTTGTTTGCTTTCTAAGCAAGGTCGTTAAAAATGCTTCCTGATTGTCAGCATTTCTTTAATCGTAATTGTTGTTTGCATTCCGCATTCTAATTGTTGTAAAATGCGGATGTAGAAATGATCGTGTCGATTGCGATGAGGTTGAGACGGCAACCCCATAGATCAAATACTAATTATAATAGACAAAAGAGGGAGAAGTGCAACAAAAACTGTCAGAAAAAAAAAGAAAATGTAAGAAAGAAAAAAAAATAACTACAATAACATATATGAAGCTTATAGTGGATGGTGGTGATAGAATGAAGTACAAAGAAAACTAGACTCAAGCTACACAAGAACTAGAAGGGGAGCAAAAAAATAAAATTAGAAAATAAAATCAAGGAAAATAAATTATTTAAACTTTAACAGAAAATAAAGATAAAATACATAAAGAAATTTGACATAGTAGGCATAATAAAAATAAGTCGAAAATCGCCTTTGTAGCTTTAAAATTTTGGAACCAGAAGAGATAAGGATTTTTAATTTTACCAATCGATGAGGTTTATTTTGAACCTTTTTAAATAAAAAGTTTCTAAATCATGTCGTTTTAGTTCAAAAAATTTTAAAAGTCGAAGATCGCACTTATACCTGTCAAAATGCTTAAGCTCTTACTTTCCATCCGATATTTTTACGCGGTTTTATCAGTCGATAGAAAAAGATTTATTCTATAAAGTTTTAAAATAAAAAGTCATGTGATTTAATAGAAAAAAAATTGAAAATTTGAAAATATACTAACGGGAGTAAAAGAGATTAGGATAATGGTATTTACATACAGGCCATGAAAAGTATAAAGTGATAACATGAAACAAGTATGAAACAAAATAGAAAAACCAAAAAACAATAAAAAGAAGAATTATAATTATGGGAGGAGATTTAAAAACATAAATAAGGGAGAAAAGCTAAATGTTATTCAATTAAGTGAAATAATAGGAGAAAATATACAAGGAAATAAAGAGTTTCTGAAATTTGGAAAAATGGAGAATACTATAGAAACTATAGAGGAGAAGGGCAAAAGTAGCGACATATATGGGAGAAAAAAAAATTGTAGTAGATTACGTTATGCATGTTGAAAGTGGGTCAGTCAGACCATCAACGCTAGATATGAAACTAACTAAAATAAAACGATTAACGTAAAAAATAAAGGAAAATCTTAGAAAAAAAAACAAATGAACGGAAGAGAGTATAAGAAAATATTGCCAAAAGTAGAAAATTTAGAATTGGAATAGAAAATGTGGAAGAAAGGCTTCGACAAATAAAAAAATAACACCAAATTATAACGGACCCAATGAGGAACTGGCAACAAAATCGGAAAAGAAACTTGCAAAAACAACAAATGTAAAATGAAGATAGAAGATATAAAGCGCAAATAAAAAAAAATTGTTAAGAAGAGAAAGAGAAAAATATAAAATATTAAAAATAGCGTTTAAAAAGGAGAACAAGAAAAGAAATATTAATTATAAAAAAAAGAAGAGAAAATAACGTTGATAAACAACAAAAATGAGATCTTGAAGAAACTGAATAAAGAAAAAAGTTAAATGAATAAAAAGATAACTTTATTGTAGATAGAATATGAAGCAAATAAGAAAATGATATAGAGAAACTAAAAAAGAAAAAGGAAAAAAGAATTATAATTATGAAAGGAGATTTAAACGCAAGAATAAAGGAGAAAGAAAGTAAAAATTGGAAAGGAGGAGAACGAGAAAATTGTGGAATAACTAATGTAAAATAAAACACAAAGATGTAAGGTACGGGTATAACAAATGAAAAAGAGGGCAGATAAAAATTGTGTAAACAAAGAGAAATCAAATATAAGGAAGAGTGAGAAGAAGAAATAAAGTTGATTGGAAATGAAAAAGAGATTTAGATGACAATGAATAAAAATATGAACAAAGAAAAACGAGAACTGATGTCGCAAGAATCGAAACAGCAATTTATATGAGATATTGGAATGGTACAAAAGGGAGACAAAAAGAACCAAGTTCAATTAGAAAGGAATTACAAAGAGAAATAACAACAGAAGATATAGAGGAGATGATAAGTAAAGTAAAATAGACAAAACAACATTGCATGGTGGAATACATGGAAAGCAATCTAGTTTTACGGGTTAACAAGCTACAAAAATTAAAGAACATAATTTTAAAAAGTGAATAGTTACCAGAAAACTGAGGAAGGCATTAATATGTCTAGTATATAAAAAAAATAGGAAAAAAAACTATGGAAGAGAGAGGTAGCATTTTAAACGTCTGATAAATGTGCGAATTGGATTTAAGGAAAAAATTAGTAAAAGAAATTGAAGACAAAGGGATAATTGGAAACCGGCAAGAAAAGTCCAAAAAGAAAGAAAAATGGATTAAATCAATCAAACTAGAAAAGATATATCAAGATTTTATTAAGTTTATAAAGGCGCTCAGTCCGATTCTATTTGCAAAATATATAGAAGACTTGGAGAAAGCAAATGGAGGAATTGTAATAGGGGAGGGGTTAAAAAGTTAAAAACTATTTAAGAAGGAAAAAACCTAAATGATGGTGTAACTATTTTAAACAAGAAGAGAAAGATAATGAAAATAAGGAAATGAGGGAGAGAAGAAGTGTGAAAGATGTGATGTATGTATTGTATACGCTTACTTTTTATGCTCCTAAATATCGGGTATAATTGTAGTTGGAACGGAAAAGGTAACGTAATAAAATTTATATTTGGCCGCGGGTAGCTAGCTTTGAGTGAAGAAGAAATGCCCAGGGTTCGATTTTCAAGCGTCTATTTACAATTATTTACAGTTAGTAAGAGTTATTATGTATACAGAGTATTTATTTACAATGTATTTTGAATGCAGTGGATACTCCGCCAGTGACGGCCGGATCAGCGGCAGCTTAGACACGGCCAGTGTGGATACGGCGTCGGGCTAGTACGGTCGTCCGTTGAATTCCCACGTGCTTTGAACGGCGGAAATTAGGTAAAAAACTCCGGTTGAGGGTTTGTGGTGCTTCTGCGTCTTGTGCTAGTGGCTCACTGAAACAAGTAAGTTATTTTTAATTATTAGTGGCGGTCTTTTACAACCACTTTTAAGTTTATCGGTTTAAACTTTTTTCTACAAAGTTCGCTTGTTATAGCAAAGATTATTATGGCGGCTTACGATTTTACAAACGACGGAAGTACGTCTTAACGTGCCCAGGTTGCCTGGTGGTCGTACTCGTACGGTGATGCCTGGTGGGCGAGCAGTTTATGAATGAGAAGATCTATGCTCGGTGTTGGCGGTGTTTTTATGGCGATGATACTTTGCTCAAGTCAGAATCTGCCAGTAAGTCCACTACAAAGTGTTACCAAATAAATCAGTTACACTCGAGGAGTACGGTGATGCGATGCGGCGACTTTTAAATGGAACGGTTTTGGAGGAAAGCAACTGCTACCGAATGAATCAGCCACAGTGCTTAAGGTTTGAAGTTAGTAAGTGCTGGCTATATGGATTATTAACGGTGGTTGTTTTAGGTGGTTCTCTAGTGATTAAGAGGGTTTTGTGCCACAGCCCGTACCGAAATTAATTAGCATTTGAAGTGGTTTTTGAGTTAACGGATTAGAGTAATGTTGCCAAAGCTTGCATCAAATTTATTAACATTTGAAATGGTCTATTGGTTAACGGATTAGTACAGTTGGGTGCCACAGCCCGTACCGAATTTAATCAGCATTTAAAGTAAGGTAATTTTAAATAGAGCGGTGCGCACGACGCCTGTTTTGACGATGCAAATTTTATGCCGTTAGATATTTCTTTTTCGGCGGTAAATTTGAATTATATCATTGTCGGTTTCTTACAATGTGATACACACTGACTTATGATAACAAAGATGATGCACATGTAAACGGACTTGCGGAGTGAAGTAAGAGTAATATTGGTAATAAATACCGACATACAAAGTAGTTCTACGTATTGCGGTAGATTACGCTATATATTTTTATAAAAAAAATATTAATTGGAAACTTGAGCAATGAGAAACTTTTATTTATTTTAAAAATTTTAATTAATTTTTGTTTAGTGTTTTAAAATTACTGAACTTAGATGTTCCCCACCGGTTGCGACTATTTATTTCAACATATAAGGATTGTTTGTAACTTTACACATTTAACCTCGGTGAACTTAATGCACGTGTAGTCTCTTGGCACATAACGTTATTTGTTTCTTTTCACGGAAATTAATTCCGAGACACTTATTCTACATAATGTCTATTGCGCATTTTTTTATTATTGCTACAAATAGAACTTATTTACTAAACATTTTTTTTCTTCTTTAATTAAACGGAAAATATTTGTTTATGCATAAAAATATAGCTTAGCTTTTTAGAAATTCTTTAACTCTAAATAAATAAATATAACTTTATTGCTCATTGTACATCTTACACCTTAGGTATTATTTTATATTTACTAATTATGTGATGAAGTGGTTTTTCTATGATACTTTGTTCATTTGTTATTCAAACGAATATAAGTAAAGATATTAATTTTTTAATTAATATGTTAGATAACAATTTCTACAACAATTGTTTTTATTTACAAAAAGATTGTAAAGAGAATGACTTTCATCTTTAATATTTGTATCACGTCAAAATCGAATACCACCCCTAGCTGAGCGACTGCACAATTTTAAACAAATTATGCTGTTGTAAGATTCCCTTTCATATGGAATTTAAACCAGTATTCCTGGCATCTCAAGACAAAGAAGACATTGTCTCAATTTTAAACGAATGTTTTGGTTGAATATAATGAGTATAACAATTTGAATGGAAAATCTAAACGATTAATTTTAGGATAAAAATTGAACTACTAGTGTTATTTGATTTATAAATCTGTACATATTGTAACAATTTTCCTTGATTTTAAATAGAGTTGAATGAACAATTCTGGATTACAATCAAATATTTATTACTAATTTTATTTAAATTCTAATTTGCAACATATTGTTTAAAAGATTTTAAAACTTATTTTATAAACAAAAAACAAATTTTAAGTTCTCAAATTTGAGAAATTAAAATTTTTAAAGTTCATAGCAAAGCATGCAAAATTAATAACATTAAAATCTATACCAATCTATTCTTACATTTAAATTTAATTTAATTTGTCAGGAATTTCTTTTTAACATTGGATGTGCAAGCATATTGCAAACATTTTTCAATTATTTTACAGCTAAAATACTTTTCAGAAAATTGCTTTTGTTGTAAACGTGCGTGTTTCATTCTTGTTTTCGATTTTAATTAAATTTAAAAACCATGTTTGTATTTTTTATAAGTAGATTTATAAGCTTTTTTTTGAATAACGTAACATTCAGAAAATACGGATGTTGAAATAAATATTACGAATTCGATTGACATTTATAATTTTTGAAAGAAAATTTAATTTTAAAACAACTGAATGTTTTAAATTCGATTTTATACATTTAGGAATTTGTTTTCATAAAAACCAAGAATTACAAGGAAAACGGTAAAAATTACAACATGGATGAAGAAATACAAGCATTATAGATTTGATCATTTTTTATTAATCATTCTAATAAAATTAGAAAGTCAACAATTAAATTGAAGTAAAGCATATACAAACTCAAATTCCAAGCCTTTTTCTAACAAGCACTTGAATGTAATTGCAGGTACATTAACAAAAAAATCAAATAAAAAAATGTTATGTAACATAAAATACTGGAGGAATAAAGTATATGACAAAATATATATATATATATATATATATATATATATATATATATATCAGTTTATACAGGTTTTAACTATAATATGAGATGTGTGGTAAAGAAACGAGTAAATCGACAGAAAATAAATATTTGAATAAAGGTGAACATTAGCATCTAAATAAAAACGTAATAAATAGGGGTTGCATTGCAGCTCAGCGAGACTGAGTGGTTCGTGAGATACATTGTCTTCGTGAAATAAAACGTTTCAATAATAGAATGCAAAAGCATCAATAAAATTTTATAAATTTGCCAAGAAGGCGTCTAACAAAGTTACGACGTAATTATATCTTCTAGCCCTTGTTTGCCGAAAGTTCGTCTGGGTGGGGTATTTCTTGTTAGACTTCTAGTTAAAGTACTATCATAATATATTAATTAATTGCATTTTAAAAAATTAAACATAAAAAAGGTAAAATAAACGTTAGTTGATTAATAGGGTAAACGTGTACATAACAACGTAAGACAAAATTTAAATGATCACGTGATTATTATTTTTCATTAATAAAATATTAATCTTAATAATAAAATAGTAGTACATTCGATTCGTGTTAAGAGATTAATTTTTTAAACTATAAAATGCTCACTTTAGAAATGCAAATAATGAAACGCTACACTTAAATCCACGGCAGTTAAAATAATAAAGACTAATAAGTCAATAGAACTAGTTTAATTAAACCATTTTTAATTTTAGTAACATTAAAATACTTAATGAAGTAACGTAATATATACCTTAACCCGCCCCCGGCGTAACTAAAAGCTAGAGCTTTGAGGTCGTTCACCACGATGACGGTGATAGACTTCAAAAAGGTTAAAATAGTTTGAATTCGTATTGCACAAAATAGGGCTGTGTACTTCAATACCACCAAAAACGACTAAATCTTAATATTTCGGTCTGAAGTACAATCATAATCCGCAACTGCAAACCGGTAAAACAAAAACCATTGCCAAAAACTTCACAATGACCACACTTTTATTTATTTAATTAACTCTCATTACATTTTTGTAACTGAGTACTGTCTGCAAATGCCCCGCTTTCCCAAGAGACCCAAATTTGCCAAACGAGAATAGAGAAAACCCATTAAATCAACAAAATCCTTATTTTACGGTTAAAGACGACAAAATGTAGCTGCCAGATAAAATTAACAAAATTTGTTGCATTTAAATACAAACAAACATAAAAAAATAACATAGACATTACTAACTAAATAATTAACAGGGTGATCTTGTGATTAACGACGATATCTAATTGATCACGTGATCGATACTTTTTATTGAGGAAAATACTAAATAAAAAAAAGTAATTCAAAAATAATTCAACCGTAATACTTTTTAATATTACGCGACTCGTGTTAAGAGTGTAAATGTTTCAAATTGTATCAAGATAGAATTAAAACAAATATAGAAATTGTACACATGAATCCGCAATCACTTCGCAATTGTGCTACTAATAAAGATTAATAATTAAATACAACGAGTTTTATCAAGCGATTCTTAATTTTGTAAACATTAAAATATTTAATAAAATAATGTAATAAATACCTGAACTGACTTCTGGTTTAACAAGGGTGTTAAACGGCAGGTCAAAAACCTGGCCTGCAGCTCTACCAGTCAAAAAAGGGTTGTAGGCGTGTTCCGTAGTAATTAAATCAAAGACTTTTACACTGCAATGACCATTAAATAAAGCGCCACCTAACAAAATGTGTTGTACAATCCTAAAGCCACTAGGAACTGTAGACACAGAAAAACCGTTAAAATGGAGAGGTATAATTTTTGTAAAACGACTATACCAGTAATAGACCCAAAAACAAATACAAAATATTCAAAAAAAGCTACACAATATTAGTAATTTTAGAAATAATTAATTAGAAATGTTAAATTTAAGAATTTCCGTTCTGTACAATACGCCACTGAGTGGGTGTTGTCACCAAACAGTTTTTGTAATGCGACAAATAAAACAGATAATTAAATCACATAAATAAGCCTAGCTTTTCTGACATTAATTATAAAATTCACGTTGTGTACCGTTAATCGACGATAAATCTAAAAGTAAACAAAAGGCGCAAGCATATGATTTTAATTTTTGAAGGATTGACCAATTATAAAGCGCAAGAATTATATTGGTAAATTTACGGTAGATTTACAATCGCGTTTTAAATATATTAATAACTAACATGCAGACTTTGACTTATTAAATAATTGATTGAAGATTACGATGAAGAGTAGTACAGTTCAAAAGTGAAAAGTAGTGACAAAAATGTTTTTGGCTAGATATAAAGATAAGTTCAGTGATCAATCAGTTTACCTTGGTGAACACCTTGACTAGGCCAATTACCGGGAAGTAACAAGTAGATAAATATTAAATGGCATTCCGCAGTAATGTTGATATTATCTTGTTATCTCTCAATTAGGCAACCATAATGAGACAAATTATTTCGTAGTTATTCAGGACAATCACACATTACCCGGTATAACTTCTAAAACGTCAAAACGTGTGTAAGATTACGATAAGAAAAAAAGTTTGTAATGTTTATAAATACTACTTACGACGTGGATGAAATTAATAAAATCTCCAACAATATTAACAACTTGGCATAGGGTTAATTTCCGATCCCATTTAATTAATAATAAAACTCCCTTAAATTTAATGTTCCACGTCAAAGCACAATCGAAAAAGAAAAAAGAAGAAGTAACGTTTCATTTGGTGATTGAAAACCAACTTAAAGAAGTTCGATTTTCCTAGATTCAAATGAAATGATTTCGTTACCGAATCGTTTGAAAGCAACTCAAATTGCCTACTTACCAGGGAAAAATCATCTACAAAGTAAATAAAATTTAGATATTGCCTCCAGTGGCGCTGAAAGAAAAGTTACTGTCACATATAACTAGAACTTCAAGACGTCGTTACGGAAATGTGTTTCCAAAGGTTGCAATAGTTGAAAACGTTAAGGTCGACTAGCAATAATCCTTCAGGGTAAATTTCCGAAAAATTGGTATGACGGGATATAAATTCTTTTTAACATACGCACAAAATTGGTTCTTTGGAACGATAGAAGCTTTTCAAAGGAGTCCTATACTGCGTCGGAAATTATGTGTGTATGTTAAGAGATTTTCACATGCGCAAACATACTAAACGGGGTTGAATACTTAAATATCCCCAAAAACAACGAAAACATAATATTTTTGTCTAAAATACAATCATAATCTGCAAATGTAAACCGGTAAAACAATAACCATTGCCAATAACTTTACATTACAAAAATTTTAATTATTTAAATAACTTTCGTTACATTTTTCTAACTGAGTAATGCCTATAACCGAAACTTATTGGAAACTGAACGAACTTAGCGCAGAACTGCTTCCCTTCCCAGGCAACACAAATTCCTAGAAACCAGACTACAAAAAACTCATTGAATCAGCAAAATTCTTATCTTAGTTCTTGCTAAAGACAAACTGCAACTGGTAAAAATTATCGAAACGTCAGGTACACAAAAACAAAGAAAACGGCACTTCTTTTAGACGGCTGAAATTTCGACAACTTTGAATTTAAAACACTTTTGGTAAGATGTCGGCTATTGTTTATTAGTCGTCTTGTTAATCTATTTTGATAGTTTTTTTTTATTGTATAAGTCGAGGAATTAAAATGTGATTCTCTTGTTGAATCTATTTCGTGATAGCTTTGATTTCCAGAGAAAATTTATCTTTTGAACTGCCTCTTTCTTTTTTGCAACTGAAAATTTGCAATTAGCAATTCAGTCGATAAACTTCCGGAAATCAAAACTACCACTCAACAGTTATATACCAAAATATTTTCTCATATAAATATAAAATAAAAAGTGCCAAAAAGTCAAAGGTTTTAACAAAAAAGCAAAATTTCTTGTTCAAGCTTGTAGATGTTGAGAAATATGTTATCATCACTTTCCGAAATACAAGAAATTTAACAACGAGAAGAATTACCATCCCGAATGAGAGATATGGAAAATTTGCTCCATAACGGCGAATGAAGAAATTCTTCCGATAATACCAGCAGCGTTCTCACGTTGTATACCAATAATAATACACTATATATTGTACTTTTTGGTTGTTAAAATCATTCTCGATCCAAGATCGTCAATAAATTTGAGAGCATCAGTACATCAAGGTTCTAAAGTTTCTACAGCAAAGGCCACATAAAGATAATTTTTAGCTAAGAGACTGTACTTGCCACGTTTTCTAACAGCATCATGTTAAGTTACTTGACCAACATTTGGGCAAACAAAATCCACATTTATTGGGGCGAGGGGTGTGACTACACATGACATCACAAGTCAAAGACTTTTTTTTTAATCATGGTACCAGATTTATGTTTACTATCATTTCTAGGATAGCAGAAATTTGGACTGTAGAAAAAGATTTTTTATTAAACAATTCAGTTGAGAGTGTCTTAACCAATGTCTTTACCCATTCTGACAGGAAAATGCACGTATATCGTTTTTCTGCATTACGGTTTCACACACACATAAGTAGACAAAACGCAAATCTTACACTCTAATCTTAATGCCTAAACTGCAATTTTATCCCAATTCTTTTGCTTTGAGGCAAAATAGTGTCAATTCCAGCACTTCAATGCTCTTCATAAAATGTGTCATAGTTTGTAACTTAAATAAATGTATACATTATGTTTTGATGAGCTTTAACCACCGTTTACCGACGATCAAAATGCAGACAGAGTGATTACTTTCTTAATTCTTAAGTCCACTGCTACAGATTAGAAGAACGGCGACTGCTCTTTGCATAAGGTGTTACTTATTCTTTGGAAGGTAACTTTTATCTCGTTATCCATGACGTGCATAATTTCTAAAAACATCCAAAAATGGGATGTTTGAAACAAATAAGTTAATTTTGGAACTGCAAAGCAATGCCTTAGGAAACAATAAGCCACATGACTGTTTAACTGAGAAATTCTGGCAAAAACATCAATTTAATTTGAGACATTTTCTGATTCATTTTTTTTAAACGAGTTTTTGGTTAATTAGGAGCCAAAAAGTTATCAAGCAGACAAATCTAAGATTTGATTTTTAGTACCACCTTCTTACCTAGACAAAACATGTTTTAAAAATCCGCCAAAATCTTGTCTCAGGTCTCAAATACAAAATGTTTTAGACAAAGATATTCTTCTCCCTATTCGTAGAAATCTTTGCAACCTACTTTAGTAACTAGTTTTTAAAGAGCTTTTTTGACTGCAATAGGGCGTTTTTTCCATTATTTTTGTTTAGGGTTAGCACCGCAAAGAATAGTTGTAATTTATCCGTTCACTTTGCCAATCAATGGAATGGAATAAAATAATTTTGTTTCATTTTTTTCAGTAAAAGTACACGGCATATCTTTGATATTCTGAAGGCATAAAATGTCAATACCGCCGGCATGGCATTCTCGTAAAACCTCTTCGTTTAAAACTACCAGGCGAGATTTGTCGGTTGTTTGCATTGATAGAAAATCTAAAACTCTTGAAAGGAAAGGATGCTTTAATTTTAATTTTTTTAACGTATTTTTATTAAAGAACTGTATGTAGCAAAAGCCTTCAAAGGCAAAAGTAATTCTACGCCACTCCTCACGTCGCCTTCCGCTACTTTCATTTCTATTGTTCTTATTTCCTTTTTTCAGTTTTTTTATGTTTTCTTCGTATCATCAATATATTCTGAGATAGTTTTTGTAAACGCATTCTTCTACAACCGTAGCAAATTTGATAGCTGCTACATTTTGTGTAAAATGTAGTCTCAGAAACTGTCTGCAAGCGATACACGGGCTATTTTGTTTAAACGTTTCGGATGACGTTTTGTGCAATGTATTTTTAATTCACGGCAGTTTTTGTAACAATTACTTGAATTTTTTGAACCAAAAGGACTAGAAATTTGATTTGAGACTGATCAGCGTTAGAAGTCGTAGTGCTTGCGGGGATGCGTGATTGAAAAAATCAGTTATATGCAGCATTACGTAACATCTAAAACTAACCAGTTAGAATTACGTTTGAATTTTAGTAACTAATACAATAGTATGTAACAGTTGAGGTTTACAATTAAGCGACGGCTTTAGAGGAACAAAACAAGAATAAAAAAAGATACGGATCAATGTAGCGTATTAGGCTTGTAGAGAATAAATTATTTAGATAGCACAGTAGCTTCCTGGCTTTATCGGAGAGTAGGGGAGGTTCTTAAGGAGTTTAAAAAAATTAAACCGCTGTCCTAGCAAAGCGCCACCTGTTGGGTAAAAAAAGAAATAAAACCAACCAACAGGAGATGAACAGGTTTTACCTAAGCCTAATACACTAAATCAAACTGCAACAGAACAACTAATCTTAAGAGGATGGAATGAAAAAGAGAGAAAAAAAATGTCGGATGTATTCACGTACGTTAGCAGCTTAATAATAAGTAATTTATACAAATAATGTACCGGATTTACAAGTAAGCTTTAGTCGCCTCAAATGTAGTGTGAATGTTCCAATTGAGGATTGTCTGATAAAAATTCTCGCTGTACATATATCACTTACACACGGCGATTTATCTTGTCGAACATGCAACGACACGCATTAACAATAAACAAGTTATTTAAATAATAAAACTTAGCTGTAATTTGATGAACAAAGTCCCGAGAGTAAAAGTTCTCTGCTAACGACAAGATCGGCAGTTCGTTAAGTTAGGTAACCCCGGGATTCTTCTTAGGGAAAGTGTGCAAAGAAAAACGAAAGGCGTTAGGCTCCCTCGTTGAAGTTATGAAACATAACCAATCCTTATCTAATAGATGGGGTACCCACCGGTTGCTTGTAGCTGTCTGATGCAAAACCGTAGTGTGATAGTTAATCGACAAGGAAAGTTTCAATCAGCCACTCCAGCACCCGCTTTTAAGTGAAAAATCTAAACCCGATTTTTATTTTCAAACAATCAAAAATGCGCGTTAAATACGACTTTCGTCGCAACATATTAATCGCGACATACCTATAACATATTGCTCTTGACACACGTTTTCGGTTTCTAAAATAAAACCGTAACAGATATGACTCTACAGTTTATGTTCACAAATTCATAATCTCTTAACCACGTTTCTATCATGGTTCAAATCAGACATCAAATTCTTCCATCAGTCAAATTTAATTGATTAGATAAGTTTCAAAATGGCGTTGTTGTACATTAGTCAAATTAATTTGATGAGTTGTTACATGCAAAAACAAGTTAAAGACAATTTTGAATCAAAAACTTAACATAAATAGAGGTTGCACAGTAGCTCAACGGGCACATGGAGTGGTTCGTGGGATGAGTTGCCTTCGTGAAATTGAGTAATGGGATGCAAAAAATCAATAAAATTTAACAAAATTTATGGCATTTAATAAAATAAAATAAACACTGCTATATAATTTATTAATATGGTTAATATTATTGTAAACTATAAAATGTCCACTTTATGAAAGAAAGGGTGCAATACAAAAATATTTCGTATTAAAACCAAATTAAAACAAATAATTTAACTCTTCAGATAATCCGCAACAGTTAAAACAATAAACATTTTATACAACGAGTTTTGTCAAACCATTCTTAATTTTGGCAACGTTAAAGTACTTAATGAAGTTACGTAATAAATAACTTCACTTGCATCTTGCGTAACAAAGAGCTAGAGCTTTGTTGGGTCGTAGACTACGGTGGCGCTGATGGGTTTCAAAAAGGTTGAATTAATTAAAGACGTAAAGTCGTCTGACAATAATTCTTCCGGGTAAACTTTCAAAAATTGGTATGACGAAATGTAAATTTTTTCTAACAAATCCCCAAAACTGGTACATTGAAACTCTAAAGTCGTTTTCGAATAATTCCTACGCTATGTAGGTAATTTATATGTGTATCGAGAGCTTCTTCAGATCCGTATTATACGAAATGGGACTGAATACCCACAAAAATAACCAAAACTAAATATTTTTGTCTAAAGTACAATCCTAATCCGCAACTGCGAAGCAGTTAAACATTGCCAAAAACTTCACAACACGAAACTTTTATTAAATTGATTAACTCTCTTTACATCTTTCTGAGTACTGTCTACAATAAAAGCGTAAATCAAACTACTACCCCCCGCCTATTCTAATTTTTTAGGCCACGCAAATTTACCAAACGATACTACAAGGAACCCATTGAATCATCAAAATTCTTATCACACGGGTAAGCGACGATAGAATACAGCTGCCAAATAAAATTGTCAAGAAATATCACGTAGATGCAAAATGAACAAAAACATATCCTTTTGACAAAAATTGCAAAGCAATTTTAATTTTAGTTATGCATTGCTTTTTAATGATCAAATTTTTGTCAAAAAGAATGATGGTTTTTTCACACTATTAAATTTATTTGACGGAAACAAGTCAAACTCAAAAAGCGGTTTTTATTAGGTATTTTTAAAAATTGACAACTTGTTTTTGTTTTTAACTGCACATGTCACCTGTTTGTGACGTCATAATTTTATTAAATTTAGTTTTATGTTTTCATTGTATTAAAAATAATCTTAAAATGACTGTTACCATCAAAATATTAAATTATGTTACGGTTTTATTCGTGTGACATTTTTTCCTTTTTGTTTGATACACGTGGGTGTTTTAGCATTTTCTCTGAAGTAAAATACTCATCAAAAACTATTTAATGTGGGCTTAACAACTACCAATACAAATTGGCGTTTACGTTTAATCTGACTACACTCACCGTGAGTATTTAGGTTTCTTTCCTATTTGTTTTAATTATGATTGCTACATATGCTTTTAGCGCGTTGTGTTCGGCATCTTATAATCGTTGTGTGCGATACTGGGATAACTTTCAAGGGTGCTGGAGTAGCTAACTAAGAACATTCCTTATTAATGGACGACAACACCACGGCTCCGTAGTAATCAAGCAGCAGATCAACGGTTAATACCACGTCGACAGAAGTTGGTTATGTTGCATATTTTTAGCAAGGGAGTCACTTGTGTGCTGTTTTTTTTCGCACACCACCTCAAGAGGAATCTCCTGGGTCTACCTACCTTCCCCGAACTGTCGATACCGTCGCTACTTTCATTTCCGCAACTACACTCGACATATTACAGCTAAGTTTTAGTATTTAAATTACTTACTCATAAATAATAATGCGCATGAAGCTCGAGTACAGATGAGATAAACGGCTCGATAGTTAATGTTTAAGTAACTTTTATTCGGTGTATTCTTGCCAACCGAAAGTTTGTTTAAATCAGCTCAATTAGGGCTAGGATGCTTAATTTAAAGCCGTTGTAGCGGACACAAAAGGCCTTTTAAGTTATTTGTTTTTTAGATTCAGTGTAACACGCCGTGTGTAATTGATATGTGTACGCAGAGTTTTAATAACAGCTACTTTCTCTGTTTAATTTAAATGAGAACTCTTAACTCAAACGTTTAACTAAGGTTTACCTGAAATGCAACATTTTAACTAAAAGCTTGATTTCTTGCAAGCGAGGCTACTGCTAACGCACGTAATTATATGCGACAGTCTCTCTATTTTTGTCACATTATCCTACTATTTTTATTTTAAGATTTGTTTGTGGTACTGTATTGTATGTCTCTCTCTCTATCTAGTTTGTGTTCGATTTAGAATATTATTTTTTAAGTAAAACTCGTTGATCTCCTACTGGTCGGTTTTATTTTTTTCTTTACCCAGCAGGTGGCGCATTGTTAGACCAACAGTAAGGTTTCTTATAGCTATTTAAAAATCCACGCCACTTTTCGACGAAGCCGGACGACGCTGCTGCTCTAAGTACTATAAATATTTTTATCCTCCACTAATTTAGTGCCTCTTAATTTCTCTTTCTAGGTTGTACCGCTAGAGCCGTCGTTTCTTTTGATATTTTGTAAACTACAACCGTTACAATCATTCTTTACGTTTTCTTTATTTTTGACAAAATAATGAATCCAATAAGTGGATCAAGAAGAGGCGGAGCCGAGAAGTAAACAAACAATTGTCATTCGTCTAGCACATATCGTAGGATTAGATAATGTATTTTAAAAAAAAATATTATTTTTATTATTGCAAAATATACTTAAACAAATCTTAAAGACTAGACATGGTTTTAAAACAATAACACCTTGTAGAAAACTTTACGTGTTACAATTAACGACAAATAACAGATATCGTAAAATTAAAACAGACACAAAATTAGAAGAGCATAATTTGTTTAGAAATTTAATTCCTACGTTTTACATAATCCCAATGGCCCAAATAAATAAGTTGTAAAGACAATCGCAAAGCAAACCTTTTTGAAATCAAATTAAACCGCTAAAAGTAAAATTGGTCTGTGATTTCGTTTATGCTTTTTCATTAACAACGTGTATCTACAACCCACAAATTTATTTTGGTAATAATAATTGACTAAAATTCTAATTTTCTGGCATAATTGATTTACGGTAGAATTTGTTTTGTTGCGACGTAGGTAACGTTTTGTTATCCAATTACTTCTGCCATATTTTTGTTGCTTTTGATTTTGTGTCACTAAAGTTTCTTTTGTGTAGAACACAATGTTTTTTACACAATACTTCATTTCCTCAATAATAAAATGTAATTTTTCTTTTGTGCTACTACAGAATAAGTTCTCCATCTGTGATTTATTTACTCACAAATTCATTTGATTAATTTATTTTAACTTGGTCGCGACTTTTCATGTTATTCTCCAGTCATACAAAATTGTGAATTATTTTTTTGAAGTGTCAGTTTTTTATTGAAATAGTAATAAAACAAGTCTGAAGTATTTAAATGTCGTAGGGGATAAGTTTTAAAAAATGTTTTTTAGACATCTTTTATTTAATAATATTTGTTTAATAAAAGTCTCTCCGGGATGTCAAAATCGATTTATGGAGTTTTCTTGAACGCCACCCTGCTTTTTTAAATGTACCTAAAGTTTCTACGAAAAAAACAAAAATGGAAGATTTTAGGATTAATTTGAAATTAAATACCAAAACTAAGAAATTGGTTGACGTTAAATTTTCAAATTTAAAAAAAAATAAGAAAATCTCTCAGAAACCATAAAAAACAAATACAAATTTATAAATGTACTGTTAAAATATAATGTTTATTTAGCTACTCAATAAAATTTTGAATTCAATAAGATCTATTACAAATTTCTTTATGCAACTTATTTGGTAATTTAAAGCTTACCCCGTCTACGCAAAAACACTATTTATGTAACTGACGATTTTACACTATTTCTTTTGTTAAAAATTTTACAAAACTTAAAAGCAAATGTGACGTTGAAAAAACACTATTGCTGTAAAATTTCTAACGATTGAACCACATGACTACAATTTGAGAACTATTTTTTTTTCGTATATAACGTAAATGTGCCCGCAATAATTTATATTTTAAAGGATTTTCGTTATTCAAATAAAATAATAGATCGCGTAAGCGTTATCTAACAAATAAGGAGTCACTCAAAGATCCTCAAATCAATAAATACCTAGAGGTCATGGTTTTCTGAGAACCTAAACTTGTTGAGATAAATATGAGATCGTCGTGGCAGATCGGACGACAATAAAAACGAAGACAAGCAGTTGTTTCAAAATAATTCTTTTTGATGAGGCTAACAGGTAGATAGAAAAAATCTTTTTGTCTGATTTTACCAAGTAGGAATGTGGTTCGCGAAATTCAAAACTGCAACATCGCAAAACTGGGTAGGGACTTCAAGTTCTCAGTAAACCTTGAGAGTTAAATTTTTGAGTCAATAAAAAAATATATATATCCGCAGACTTGCGAAACCGGAAAAAAACTCCCCAACTAACTTTAACATCAAAACTTTTTATTCCCGGTGTCTGTTAAATGCGTTACACACGGAATTATAATCTGTGAGAGCTGAACATAAACTGCCATTAAACGGTATTTATCAAACACTTTTGTTCCCTTGTGCACGTACCGCTCATAAAATTTACTAGATGTAATTATTGGACCATCCGCAGACTAACCCCTAGTGACTCCAACATATCCACCCTGCACCAGCTGGTGTTTAGGCTTAGTGTTTATATTGACATTGCGTTAAAGAAGATTAGGTTGAATTATAAACTTTATTTGTAATTTAAGGTTGTAAACGTAAATAGTTAAGTGCTTGTTAATAAGTTAAACCGCTACTGTGTCCTCCTCTACCACTAAACTATCGCGAGCAAGTATTGCCACATCGGACGACTGTAACAATTGGTGCTCTGTGCGTAGAATTTTTTAGTGTGTGTATAGAACAACAACGTTTTCGCGACCACTCCAACCAGCTACCGACCAGCACAACAACCGTTTTTGCAACAATACCAAGAAAGAAGGCGTAAACGGGTCTGGATTTTTTTTGTGTTGGACAATCCACAAAAGCTCAAAGCCTAAGTACCAGGTACCGTGGTTGCCAAATGAAAGGGAGAGAGAAAAAAGTTGCAATTTATTAATTTGGGACTTAAAGGACTGGAGATTTGGGGATACGGGGAATACGTGAGATGGTAGAAGTTTCCATAGTCGAGATACCCTAGGAATGAAAATACGGTCGTAGTGAGCAGTTTTGGAGGTTTGGAGCTGAATTGTAAATAGGTGCATACGCATCAAAGATTAAGTTTCCCGATTGGGTCATGTAGGCGGTGGAATTATAGAGCTCATCTCAGAAGTTGCACATACCATTGTAGTACCGGTAAAACAAACAAAGATCACCCACCATCTTACGGTGTTTGAGAGAAGGCAGCCTTGCAGCAAGTATTGGATCATCCCCCCTCTGGATATAATTAAGAATGCGAAGAGTTGGGGGACAAGCAGATCGCCAGATATGAGAGCAGTATTTAAAACTAGGTCTAATTTGTGATGTGTACAACGTAAAAGAACCTTGGCTTGGTTTGCCATTCATATAAGTGATTCTGTTTAGCGGTTGTGTTTGGTAATGTTAACAACATGATTTTGCCTTCCATTCTGTAATTCTTTGAAGATCGTTTGGAGGGATACCGATTTGTTACGGCGCTGCTCATACTAAACTGGATGCGAAAACTGGTTTAACTGATCTGGATAAAGTACTGTCTCCGCTGTGAATAGAATTTTGTGAAAAAAAAGTTCGTTGCCATAAAAAGAAACAGGGTTGGGGCAACCAGAACCTTGCGGAACCGGCGTTAATATTATAGAATTCGGAGGAGTAACCATCGACAGTTACACTAATATTTCGATTAGAGAAAAAATTTGCCGTCCATAAACAGAGCTTAGAAGATAAGCCATAAGAAGGCAATTTGTTGAGTAGTGCTGCATGCAATTTTCAGTTATTTGCAGTACAATGCCCTTGTCATAAGAGATTTTAAATAGACGAACCAGAATGGAGGCTAATTCGGGAGCACACGTTTTGAGGACAATTGCCGGAAAACCATCCAAACCACCAGCTTTTTTAATACCAAGAGTGGTCAAAATTTGTCTAACCTTCTTAACCGTGAATGTAATCTCCTTCATCGTGTACGGCACAGTAAGAGTTCTTGGAAGAGAAAAGAATGCAAGGTTTTCAATAATGGAGTTTGCAGCGAATTGTTTGACGAAATGGTTCGCTTTCGCTTTGGAGGTACATATTATTTATCCATTCGTTGTTAATGGAGGGACAGAGCTTTTGCAAAAGTTTTGTGTGATTGTTTTAGCCAGTAAAAAAAGCTCTACTTCCGTTTTGACAGGATATTATTTTATTCATTATACCTCTGTTGATATCATTTTTGGATTTCTCGATTAATCGAATGATGCCGGTCCATCATTCAGTGGCGCCTAACCTCAACCAGAACTCAAGATCAACCACTTAAAAACTCTCCTAGACAAACTTACAATTTATTGCATCAGTCTACCATCAGCATTTAGCAAAGAAGAGAGCTGCATTAAATACAAGATTCTACGCGGCGTTGCAGCAAAGCGATGGTCCAGCCGTAAATTTATAACGTCGTCTAAAGCCAATTTAACGACACCACCATGAGTGTTCGTCTACAAGCACAGTTCTACAGCCAGAAACAAACCCGTCAAAGGTTTTCTAATTACGAAAGCACGAACGGCTCAACGATTTAAAGCTGACACTGACCAGGGCTTAGCAGTGTTTGTCGACCTGTGGCAACCGGAGATTAGGAACACCTAGTCGTTTTGCTACCGCCTTTATTTTACGACCTTCTGGACAAAGCTGGTCGACTAGAAAAAGCAACACCAAAACCAACCTCCAAACCCAAAGTCAGAAAAAGATCATTGACTTTGGTACCATATCGCCACTGCCCGGAGAGACATTACCACCGAGACTGCACATAGGAGGTACGATTCCAGAAGCGTTAATTAACCCAGGATCAAACTACAAAAAATAAATCAAACTCATTGCTTGGTACACATCCAACAAATTTGATCAAGCAAAACCTACCGACCCTGAAACCACGATTGAGATCTTGGGAAAAGCTCACATAACCGTCGAAAACGATCATAAACCGACAATTCTTTAATTAGAATAGCTACAACAACAACAAGCCGTTCTTAAATTTCAAAAAAACTCAATTTACGTTGGCACCGAACAACAGTTTGATGAGAAAGCCGTTGCCAAGCGTAGCTGAGCAACATTCCCGGAAGTCAATCTTGGGTTTCCTGTAGAATTTAAAATCCAACTTGTTGGTCTGCTGGGCGAATTCTACAATTACCTTGCTGAGAAATTTGAGTAATCTACCACTACTCTGCCGACGCAACGACAACTGACTACGCAATAAGATTTCGATTTGGTCACCACCATACCCCTATTCTACTGCCAAATGGAAGCTAATCAACTAGGAAGTTAAGCAAATGCTGGCCCACGCAACAAATGCGCAGTACTTTACAACATTTAGAAAACCCTACGTTCCCAATTGCGCCTTGTTTCAACCGCCTTTGCGCGATTTGCTAAAGGGCAACAACCGGTTTTGCTAGACACCCGAAGCTGACCGTTCGTTTCAACAACTACAAGCAGTGATCACAAAATTACAAGTTTTACCTTGACTTGATTTTTGTCACTCCTTTGTACTACAAGTCAATGCCAACACCACAGAAATCGCATCCGTATTGTATTAAAACATCGACGCCATCATAAAGATTGTGAGTTACGCCAGTGCAAAGCTACAACCCTACGACATGCGATGCCACGTGAACAAACAGGAGTGTCTAGGCGTCCTGTAGACCGAAAAAGGTACCAACCGTAGCTATAGAATAGACCATTCCTCTTCTGGACAGACAGCTGAGCACTTACGTGGCTAGATAGGACAAAATAAATTAACAGAAAATTGACTAAGTGGGTGGTGCTACAAGAATTTAACTACAAGGTAGAGCACTGCCCTGGCCAAGAAAACAAACTTCTAGGCCATCCCTGGAGACACTCTCTGCTAACCGAAAAAAGATGATTTTACATAGAGTCTCTTACGCAGCAGTGCGTAACCTACCAACGGCAAAGTTGTACGGGCACAGAAAAATCGCCTGGAACGCGAACTAATCGTTAAGAAACGAAACAAGTGAATGAAAACGGACCGACGGCCGGGGACAATGCTAAATATTACAAGGTAAAGGACAAAAACTTGTACTTCTGCACCAGGCAGTTTTAGGAACTTTTTTTCTGCTACGGGAACCCACGACTTGCCAAACTTGGGAAAGACAAGAGTTAAAAAATGACACCGAGCGATAAAAGGGAGGTACTGCTAGCCACAGGCATTCCGGACCGTCAAAGTTTGGGTGCGATTGCACTGGCTATGCACAGCAGTCAAACTAGGTCTTACCAAAAGAGGTTATCTCAGTCAGCTTCTTAAGCTAGTACGTGCATAATACCAAAAAAGAGCTGTTGATAATGAAGATCTTTTAGAAAATAGTGTCTACCCAAGATTTGGTTGTTTGAAGGCAATAATATTTGATAACCAACCTCAATTTTCTTCTATTACATGGGACGCCGCGCAACGGAAATGGGGGTGCTACCACTAGACAACTCCTATCTACTACCCACAGGTAAACCCGTTAGAGCAAAAAACAGAAAGTAAATAAAGGACCCCGCATACATTTGAGAAAAAAATATTCTTATTTATGGTCTGTTCTCTAGACAGTACTTTTCCAACTGTGGACTCGAAGAAACACCGAAAAGGTCTAACCTGGGTAAAGCATCGTTAGGCGACAAACCTTACCTTCATGGTGACTAGAAGATGAACCTACCGGAACAACTGCACGAAAACAAAATTCCGCTAGTAGGTACCGCTTTGGGAACGCCCAAATGATGCTAATAGGGATATCATTTTTTTCTTGCATTCTTAAACACTGGTTAATTTAAAACATTTTTTTTCTGTCAACTCCATAATATTACCTAAAACACAACAAACCCACAAAAAGGAGGACAAAAATAAATAATTTAATTCTCCCGCATAAGTTTGTTCGCCGTTTTGTTTAGATTCGTCCAAACCTGCAAACGCATTCGCGCGCATTTTCTTTGATGTCGGAGAAAAAACCGCAAGTTGCGGGAACGCCGCAAACCGTTCGTGGAACAATCAGGACTTGCAAATCTGTTCTAAAATTCGTACGTAGCACCGTCCAAATTAATGTTCCGATTGCCGTTCGGTTCGTTGTTCTGTTTGTTCCTCGGTTTGTTGTTCAGGTGTGTACGAAGCTTTACAATAAGCATATTAATATGAACTATATCTTATGAAAGGAGAGTTATGTAACTATAATTAACGACTTAACGTTACGTTAGTAGATTCCATTTAGTATTTACACATATTTTCTTGGAACATTCGATAATTAACTATCGGGATATGATGACCCTATACTTCGCAGGTTGTGCGCAACTGGATACAAGCAAATAACTTGGAGCTGTTACCCTGGCCAGCAAAAAAGCCCAGATTTTAACATTATCGAAAATGTTTGGGCTCGAATACTTGCTGTTATCCGAAGACAACAAGGGCCAAATTTTATACCAGTAAACCGTAATGCACTAATTGCAGCCATTGATACCGCATGGGAAACGATTAATATTAATTATATTGATACCTTGATAGCGTCAATGAGCAGACGCCTCCAAGAATGTATCAATAATAATGGAGGTCACACCCATTATTGATTTCTTTTATTTATTTATATAGTAATACCTTTATTTATAAAAAAAGTTTTCATTTAATTTTAAACTATAACTTGGTATCTTAATTATAATTATGTAATAAATTCTTGTCAAAAAACTAAATAAATATACGTTGACAATAAGAATTGCCTTAGTTTTTATTTTTACTTTTTATATTAACTACAGAGAAAAATGAAACGTCATAAAATATACATTTTGTAAGGACTAAATATTATGAATAGAGAGTTTAATGATTTTTTTTAATAACTTACAATAATTAGTAGGTTAGATTTATTTAAAAATAAGTAATAATCAGTCAACCCAAATAACCATGTTTAGTTTTTGATTTAATTTAAAAGTTATTGCTTGTAGACGTTTTTAAATCAAAATTATTTCTAATTTTATTTTGTAAACATTTCCTAAACAAAATTTTGATTTGATAATTAATCGAGCTATGGTGTTTAATTAGCGATACCTTCAAGTATATTCTTTAAAGAAAAAATTAAGTAAGCAACGTAAATTACTTATTTTCTAAAAACGTGCTTAGTGTAATGATTCATTCTACAGTCCTTCTATAAGATAACCCCTGCTGAGACTACCTGCTGTTAGAATTGTAAATGATACCCTTAAGCCCGCTTCACAATGTGCACAACTTTTGTTTACAGAAATTGTGGTGTCCAAGTTTAAAATTTCATAAGTGTAGTATTATAATAAAAAAAGAATAAAGAAATTTTGATTTATCAAGAATAATACAATCGAGGAGATAAAACAGTAGAAATTTATTAAGCTCAAGATGAAGTAAACGAACTAAAACGCAACTTGCAAGTAAGCAAAGATAAAGAAATTGTACAATAACATGTGCAAATTTCCAACGACCAATAATTGCTTTGTCTAATTAAAATTTAACGTAATTGCCTAATTAAGAATTATCCATTATTTAAAAAAATCTCTAAAGTAATTTACACATTTAATAGATCAAAATTATTTAATTTAAGAAAATTAATTGAACTATGAGACTCTAATGTTATGTTGATTAAACTCAAGGTCTTGAATTCATTAAAAAAATTGATTTTATTTACTGTTAAATTTAATATGAATGTTTAACAAAATTTTAACAAAACGTTTTTACAAAAATTTAATTAAATACTAATACTAAACATTTTTATTTTTATCAGTTTTGACTATATAACCTTTTAACGTTTATGTTTCTTCAATCCATTTAGTGTTTTATTTGTTTCTATTATATTTTAAATTTCTCGACTCATTTTGGTCACTCAAATTCACTTGTCTCGAAGAAAAACACAATCGCCGTGAGACGTCTTTAAACTTAACTTTGTTTTCACTTAATGTTTTTTACACCTTTTTTTATTTATTTATTTATTTATTTAACAGGCAGGCATACCTAGATACAATAGATACAATATTAGAAATTAAACTATTTCATAATACAACTCTACTTAATATTAATACTAAAAATAAAAATTAAAATCAGAGTCAGCAATAAAGAGACAAAGAGTGTGTTTAATTATTGCACTCAAAATGAAATACATTTACATTCTTAAAGGTAGATAAGTTTAAAAACCAAAAATTGAAAAACCAAAAAAAAAAAATTGAAAATAAAGTACATAAGAACACCGCAATACATTTAATATTTAATATTAGAACACAGAATAAACATAGTTACTCACAAACTAATGCATGTATTCGTTTTTATAGTTTGCTAAGGTGAGAGAAAAACAAACATCTCCAGAAGCATTGGCTGCATTGAAAGATCGAGGAAAAAACTATTGTATAGATAATTTCTTCTATAAAAGGATTTTGCAAAAGATGTGTTGAGCGAGTACTGATATTTGGCACATGCAGTATTATCTTACTTAATAAATCAGGGCAATCAACATGTGAATTAAATATTTTGTATAGAAATACTAGATCTAAGTACGTTCTACGATTCTTTAAGTTTGACAAATTTAAGTTCTTGGCAAAAGATGAAGATGTACTTGTTGGAAGATGTTGATCTAATTTATATGCTAGAACTCTTAGAAATTTCTTCTGAATATTTTCAATTCTATTAATATGACAAACATAATGTGGCGACCAAACGGGGAACAGTATTCTAATGAGGGGCGAATTAGAGTTGTAAATAAATATTTGAGGACATGTGGACTTTGAAAGTCTTTAGTGAAACGAAAAATAAAGCCCAACTGTCGATTACATCTTTTTATTAATGTATCAATGTGCACAGTAAAATCTAATTTGGAATCAAAATATATACCAAGATCTTTGATTGTATTTACACGAGAGAGACGTTTTCCTTGAATAAAATAATCATGTAATATAGGAGCATGTATTCTATAGTAGGTAAGAATGTTACATTTTTAATATTAAGTTCTATACGATTTTCAGTACACCAGTTCTCTATGTAATTAATAAATAACTGAAGATTTTGAGAATCTGCAACTGAAGATATCTTGACAAATAACTTGATATCATCTGCAAAAAGTAAATGTCTAACAGAGGTTTGGAGTTTATTATTTAATGAATTTATGTTTAAAGAAAGGTCATTTATAAATATAAGAAAAAGGAATGGTCCTAATAGAGATCCTTGAGGTACTCCTGATGTGACATAAATAGGTTTGGAAAAATTGTACTGAACTTTTACATTTTGTATACGGTTTGACAAATAACTTTTACACCAATCTAGCAATGCACCACAAATGCCATAACATTTAAGCTTAGCTATAAGATGATTATGACTAACCTTATCAAAAGCTTTTGCAAAATCTAAATATAATGTATCTACTTGACCCAAATCATCAAAGGAATTTAAAATGTAATCTTGAAAAACTAGCAAATTGCTTAAAGTGCTTCTGCCTGAAGTAAAACCATGTTGATCAAAGCTAATTACCTGCTTAAATTGAGGTCTAATAACATCTAGCACTAAAGATTCAAACGTTTTAGCAATGGAAGATTGGATGGTGATGGGACGGTAATTTTTATGTCACTCTTTGAACCAGATTTGTGAAGAGGGAGAATATAACTAATTTTAAATCATCAGGGTAGATACCATATAATAAAGACTTATTGAATATTATATAAAAAGGAAAAGAGAGAGAAGTAGCACACTGTTTCAAAAACTTGGGTGGAAGACCATCCAGCTTACATCTAGGAAAACAATTTTTTTGTTATTGATTCAACAGATATTAAGATATTGCCAAGACACAAGTTTGTTTCCATATTATAATGTACATTAGTATTTGTCAAAGGATTAAAAACATTACTAAAGTGATCTGCAAACAAATTATCAGATTCAGATGGAGAATTTGCTTCATTTTCATTTAAGAACATTTTATCGGGAAAGTAGGATTTATCTTTGCGGTACGCATTTACATGATTCCAAAATGTTTGTATTACTATATATTTTCCACATTTTTTATATGTTTTTTAGTTAGCTTGTTATTGTATTTTCATTGCTGAACCAAACGGGATAATTGTGATTTATCTTGATAAATTTTATGTGGGAACAATTAAATCTAAGATATAATTTAAAATGCTTATAAATAATTTATAAGCTTCATTGACACTAAAACTACGTAAGATACACCAATTTGTAGAAGCTAAATAATAATTTAACAACCCATAGTCACAATTATCAAAGTCTCTTATCGCAATTAGTGAGTCAGAATTTTGATTTAGATGTAAGATACTATTATTATTGATTACTACTTTTAGTGATGGATGGTAGTCTTCAGATTTTAGTAGGGGCTCAGACTCTTCTACTTGAATGTCATTTATCGATGAGAAAATTAAATCCAACATATCTTGATTTACATTTGTAACTGTATTAATTTGAAAGAGACCGTTTGAAGTATATGAATCTAGAAGTACTTTCGCAGCACCAGAAAGTTTATCAACCTCCATGGGACAACACCAATTTAATTTTGGAATATTGTAGTCACCAAATATAAAAATTTCTCTGTACACATTTTTGGCAAATAGTATAGTTTCAAGAGATGTACAGTGTTTTTCATATTTTTCGATGTTTGAAGCAGGAGGTATGTATACGCCTCCAAAAGAATGTTGCCATGAGAAAAATTTACAGAGATAAACACTTGTTCGACTGATTTTTCTTGAAATATTATCTGGGTACTTTTTAAACTTTTATGCACTAATATCATAACACCTCCGCCACAAATTTTATTACTAGTATCTACACTTCTGTCACAACGATAAATTTTGTATTGTGGAAGTCCAAGTTCAGATATTTTGATGTGTTCATTTAAATTTGTCTCAGTTAATATAAGTATGTCATAATCAGAACAAGATACAGAAAGAGAAAGATTTTTTAGTTTAGATTTTAACCAACGCACATTTTGATAATAAATAAGAAGAGGAGTTTGCCTGCCAGTTATTAGTTTTTTTCAGAGGTACTATTTTTGGAATACCATTTATATACTTTATAGTCAGATCTTTTCTCCAGCTGTATTTCTTTCGCTAAGCGTTTGTTTAAGTTTTCTTAAGAATTCTCTTTCCATTGGAGTTTTGTCTTTAGATACTGAAATGGCCATATTAATTGCTGAATTTCGCTTAGCAGTTGATACACAACGAAGTAAATCAAGACAATCAATTTCGTTTTTAAGTCTTATCTTTAAAGGTCTTGGCTTCAAGGAATCTGCAATTCTTCCAAGTCTAAATGGTTTCAGGTTCTCTGCTGAAATATGTGGAGCAACTTTATCAATAAGTTCTTTTACTGCCTTTTCATCATGATTTTTGGAATTGTCAGAAGATTCCTCCGGCAGACCATAAACAATTACATTTTTTCTCTACGTCTCCGATCGTACATTTCTTCCATAACGGATTCAATTGTCGATGGGTTCTCACTATATCTAGACTTATTCTTAAGTTCTTCTACTTCTTTCTTTAATTCAATTATGACTGATTTCAAGTCCGCAATGATAGACATCAAATCTTGTGTCGATGTCCGTTTATCGAAACATTTCTCGCAAAAGAAAAACACTCGCTTTTTTTTAGACAGAATAGTAGTTTTTTCAGACCGGCTAAGGTTTGTACAGTCAGCATGCATAGCATTTTTGCAATTTTCACAAATTATAGGCTTATCAGACACCTCAATATCATTTTCGCACATTGAGCAAACATCAATATTTATGATTGGCATTTTGAAAATCAATAAAAATATGTTTTAGATAATTGCACGACGAAACAATAAATGTTATTAACGTTTTATTTGTGTTTAAATATTGGTATTCGCAAAAGAAAAAGTTTTTATTTGCGAATAAATTATTTAAAAGTAAAATATACGTACAGATAGAGTGTGACCTGCGGTCACCTATTTTTTGATAGCTCGAGTTAACAGACAACACACACTTTTCACTTTTAATAAATCAATAACTTTTTACTTGTTAGAATAAATACACAATTAATGAAACACTTTATGATTTGATTTATACACGTCTACGTCTTATGACTTCGTATTCTTTTACACCTGCACTGATAACGTAATATTTCGCTAATTAATCTGTACTTTTTATTTAATTTTGCAAACTCTGATTTTGTTCATCTCAAGAAAATATACAAAATATTTTTTTTTATTATTTAAAATAATATAAATTAATTTCAGTGCAATATGTCACCGGTAGTTAAAACTACTTACAAGCCTTTTTATGCAGCATTTCAGCTTGCCAGTTAACTAAACAACCATCAATAATTAAATAACTTATACTTTAGTAATCAATAAAGCATTTTAAGTTTTTTTTTTAAAGTGTAATTATTTAATATTTAGCATACAAACGCTATAATGTACTGAAAAGTAATATTCACAATTGTATTTTCAATTCCAGTTTAAAATATATTTTATCTCATTATTCCTTTAAACAAAATGCGTATTGTGCTTCTGCTATAACATGAATAAAGTTTTAAACATTTTATTGACGTAACAAACCCAATTCTATCTGAAACTTTCTATTTTAAATTTTACTAAATCTAAATAAAACGAGTACAAAACTTTTAGGATACACCACTTCTGGTAAACGATTGATAAACTTTCGGGTTCGTTGTCTATCCCTTCATTGGACAAATCACATATAAAGTGTTTTCGAGTTTTTTTCGCACGACAAACTATTTTTGGAAGTTTTCCCACCTTCGACAAGCTTTTCTTACTAACTAACTTATGCAGTAAAATTTTAAAAGATTCACACTGCCTCACCTGAAAGTTAGAAAGCAGAAAAGGATGAATAGATACGAGTTTTGCAAATTTTTACCAAATTGCACGAAGATGCGCGCGCTAGAAAGCGTCGTATATTAGGCGTCGAGTATTTGGCAGAAGCAGTGAATTCGGTGGCGGCGTACGACGCGCTTAAATCTTACGTTTGAATTTCTGAGCGCGTCCTTCTTGGTGTGCGTAAAAATTTTTTCTTAATGACTTTCAATTGATTTTGGTATTTGCTGCGATACGAACGCAAAATGTGTTTATGTTTATTGTTTGAATAATTTTATGAACTTTTTTAGTGTTGTCTCGTAACTCATTGTGCATGACTTTGGACGCTGGAGAAAAAAAATGGTAAGTACTTTAGTGTAATTATTATGTACATTCAGTGAATATAACGAAAAATTCTTGTTGACAGAATTTTATAGCAATAATTTTTGGAGTGTAATGTCCACGATTAAATTGACCACAGTTTTATATATATTTGTCAAATAATAGTTGTAAAACTATAACTACAAAAACTTAGGATAAGTCATTTAAAAAGCAAAACTTTATTCCTATTCAATAAAAATTTTTATTTTTAGCGATCTACTTTAAATCATGTAAATATACACATCAATCACTTTTATGTATGAAATGCAGCTCTTCTGTAAAAAGTTATGTTATAGTTATCCGATTTATGTTCTTGTTAGATTATTCTTAGAATTAAAATAATATGTAACTTTGTTTAACCAAATTATACTTCAGGGTGTAATTATTTCAGTATCAATATGCTTTTAGAGCAGTACATTAAATTTACAATAAAAAACGCTTTGGAAGATGTACATTAAAATTCTAACTTTATAAATTTTACTTAAAGCTTTTCACTTACAATGTGACGTCTGGCTTTTTATGAACGCTGTGTAAGTATATTGAAATATTTTAATCATCAACATCTAATTTTTTACGATTTTATTTACTTACAAGCATAAAAATTTATTCGTGGAATTAATGTAAAACCTGGAATTCACATCATCCTTGCTTTGAAAACGGGTTTCTTAATTTTTATTAAAAATCCAGTGGAAAAATGAAATTGCTGCTTAATTTTTATTAAACTTGTTTAAGTTTGTGGTCAAAATGGTCCATGCTAAAAAAAATGGTAACGTTTGCAGTTTTCTTTTTTTATTACATAGTGTGATGCACTGTTATTGTGCTTTTAATAAAAACAAATTAATTCAGCAAAGAGTTAAATTATTTAAACAAATAATACAAATTAACTTCAAAATTTTATCTCGCTCTTATTATAACTCAGGTTTGGGTTTGTTTTTAATTGGAAGTATTAATTTAGTACAACAACAAATTTATTTATCTACTACATACATCTAATTTTTATTAAACGTAAAAAATACATAACACAAATTCAAAATTATAAAAAAAACAAATTTATTCTACATTAAAGTTTTCAGAGGAAAAATCTACATACTTAATTGAATTTACAATTTGCGTTTGAACATTCTTTTGTTTACAAACATTTAGTAAGAACTAACCTTTACGCAGTTAAAGTAAGTTATTTTTGTTGCATCCTGTTGCCGGCCTGGGCCAATGAGTTGATGGTTTTCTCGCTAGTAACAGCATTTTTTCCATACTTTTCATACTTTTTCTTTATTAACTTATCACTGATTATTTATAAATGTAACTACAACGCAAGGAAAATAACGACGCAGCTACAACGACGAGGCGGTTTGAATTGTTTATTCACAGTTAATTTTATTGCATTTGTTGGAAATTATCTGTAAATGTCGAATTAATTATTAACATCTTCATACTTTAATATTTAACTAACAAATATTTAGTTTTTATACATATTAACACTTTAACTTTTAAGTATTAAATGCATAAGTTAACTTTTTCTCTTCCACAATATTTAACTATGACCTTTTACAAAATGCGTTTGTACACAAAGAAATCATTGAGTGTATTTTCGACGATAAACGTTTGGCAACACTTTTTTGGTAAAACCCAAACAAGTATCTTTATGTCTATAAATTTGCGGGAACACTTTTTATACAGTTCTTTACTTACAAATAATAAACTTATTTAATTCACTATTAATTTTTAATTAAATCAAAAACTATTTACAAAATTGAAAACAATTTTTGTAAAAAAATGTAGACTGGTTTTGAAAAATTGAATCTAAATTTAATTAAATTATTAATGATTAATTTTTTATATTAATAAAATTCGGTTTAAAAGGTGTTATTTTAACTTGACATTTGTAGAAAAAATTTTTAAAAAAAATGATCGTTTTTTAAGATAAGTGTTTTAACAATAGAGCAAATTTAATAATTTCTTGTAGAAACTCTTGATGACCATTGGATGTTATAAGGGTTGCTTATAATTTTGAAATTTTTGAAGTGAATTTATTAACAAGGAAATTTACGATCACAGTTTTAAATTTTGTGTTTTGTACAAAAATTAGCAGCTGTTTGTCCTCGTCAAACAGACCAATTTATTGTGTTTCTTTTTAACCTACAGTAATGATAAATGCAAGTAACTCAATGGTAGCCAACACTATTAAAAGTCTATTAAAAAAATTGCAATTTACTTAAAGCTAAAAAAACCTGAAAACAGCAACGATAGTTGTGAATGCAAGCAAATATATTTGACACTAAAATGCGCGGAAAGATTGAAATCAATGCAATTGCGGAAGGTTCTGTGGATGATTCTATCAATAAAAAAAATAAAATAGCAAACAAAATGTTTTCTAGACAAGACTCAACCGATGGGACTTATACTCCATATTGTAAATTTCTTAACTAACTTATTAAATTTATAACTGATCTCCTGTTATTTTAAAAAAAAAAAAAAAATTTTATTTTTATTTTAAAAAAATTTTTTATTTTTTTTTTTTTTTTTTTTTTTGGGTAAGTAAATTTTTTTTTTTTTTTTAAAAATTTAAAAATTTTTTTTTTTTAAAAAAAAAATTTTTAATTTTTTATACTTGTAAGTGGACGAGTTCCGTCGTGACTTAATGCCATATTTCTTTTTATTTGATTTTTACAAACTTTCTAATACCAGTTAATCACATTTTGATACCAGCCAGTTTTTACTCTTCTTTTCTTCTTCTTTCTTGTTCATTAATTTCAAGAATTTACAATCTGGAGAAAATGACAAATTCCAACAAATAAATTAATCTAATTTTAAGTTATTTCTTCACAAGCATTTGCTATTGGGACAAATGTTCATCATTATAATTGCATGTATGTTCAAAACCCATTGTTAACATCCGGGATTAATTAGTATTTAGGGTCAGTGACAATTAATAATATCTCACGAAAAATTGGTTCCACGTTGTGCCAGAATTTTTATTAAAGTAAATGTTAAGTCGGTTATTTAGACATAATTAGATAAGTAATCGTGATATAATTAATACTAAATTTGCGTTTGAACTATAAATAAATCTGTTCTCGAAGTGTAGATTACATAGTCGGCCATTGCCGCATTATATTTTCTTGAGGAACGACATTTCTGCAAGATACTAGTTTATTTATCTGTGATGCGACCTGCATGTCCTATTTGTTGACCGTAATTTTACTGTTTACGATTATATCTATATTTTGTGTTGTAAAACCTCAACCTGCTGAAGCGTTAGTTTCTTAAGACTTCAGCAAGTATAAAATTTACAACACTGATTTTGCATTGGGTAACCACAGCGAAGATGTAAAGAAAGTTGAGTTTTTAAGACGTAAATTAATCTTGTAAACATAAATGTAATTAATAAAATAATGTAGTTAATTATATAACACAAAAAACTGAATAGTTAAAATGTCTGCCGTTGAGTACGTTTTCTGCAACCCACGGTAGGCGTAGTGCCTCACGGCGGCGGTAGAAAAGATAATCGGCTGTCAATGGCGATTAACCCCAGATGTAAAATTGGAACAGTTATACATGGTGTCCAGAAACTCTCCTGACAAACAAAGACCGAAAATTCCTCAGATAATTTTAAGACAATTTAACCCAATTCACCTAGTCCGAAAATGCTTCCTAAGGGAGCTAGAGCTCTTTGAAGATGGCGCCTGGTAAAGTAAAAATTAAAAGATAAACTTCGCGAACTGACAACAATTTGACAATGAAAAACGTAGGTTTTACTTTCGTTGGCAGTTCAGAGCCAACTAGTGCAAAAAATATAAATTTAACTTTAATGACAAAAAAACAAAAAAATTTCAAATCCTTTTTTCTAGAAAACAGTGTTCCTAATGACTTAAAGTAAGAGTACCTTTTAGTACTAAAATACCTGAAAATTTAATAATCTAGTGTCACAAATGCTTAAAAGTTAAAGGCAAAAAAGTTATGAGTTAAAATAACCGTTGACCTCCCCAAAACGGATGCCTATGACCGGTACTAGAAATTCGCAATTGATGGAATCAATTCATCTCTGAAGGCTAAACAAGCATACAAGTTTTTGCTTTTCTAAGTAAAAGCGTGGGGTATTTAAAAAAAAACTATTTACAAAGCGCCATCTTCAAATGGCTCTAGCTCCCTTAGGAAGCATTTTCGGACTAGGTGAATTGGGTTAAATTGTCTTAAAATTATCTGAGGAATCTCCGGTCTTCGTTTGTCAGGAGAGTTTCTGAACACCCTGTAGAGTGTTTGGGATTACAATAAGGAGTTAGAGTACAGTATGAAAAAAAGCATCTAAACAACGGCCGAACGCCAATCGGTTGATGTTAGACAGAGTTAGTTAGATGAAGGGTTACGTTTTTAGCCTCTAAACGCGGTAAATCCAATTACTGGATTTAGAACTACGTTTGACGTAACAGAAGAAGAAGATTGCATTTTTGTCTACGAGAAATTAAATTGAGGGGGATTACTTGTATGTTATAAGACAAAGTTATAGCAAATTAATCAGGTATCTATTTCAAATAAAGTATAAAGTATAAAGCGGTGAGTATATCAAGGAAATAATCAGATTCAAGCGATCGGTTGAGTTTATTTAAACAAGTCGAAATAGTTCTGGATTTGAAGTAAAACGCAGAGAAACCTCTCAGTGACTTAAACTACGGAAAATAGCGAATTTACACCAATTCTTATCTGCAATTTTAGCGGAGAATTATGGTTGGAAATAAGACTTCAAGATAATTTTCTTATCATAAAAATCTCACCAACCTAGTGTAGCGGCACATTTTAATCTCTCTAATTGTTTGAATGCCTTGAAAAAGACCGGTTCGATTGGTCAAAACGTTGACAAAACGGCTTTTAATGTCCTTTTTACCGCAACCCTATCATTGAAGGCTTAGCATCTGAGAACTCCAATATTAACATCGATTTTTTAGGATTAATATGTAATCCGCACAGCTGAGAATAAATCACAAATTTATTTAGGTCTTCATTTACGAGAATTTGATTATCGCAATAGAAAGGGTAGAGTAATTGTGCATCATAAGCATAGAAATACGTGTTGACATGATTCAAACATGTCATATTCTTGGTATACATAGTAAACAGTAAGGGGCCCTAATATGAAATCTTGTGGTACTCCAAACTCCACAAATTCTCACAAGGTTGACCTCAGGCAGTTTCAACGTACTACAAACGATTATGAAGGTAATTTTGAATCAACTCAATACCTTTACTAGAAAAACCTACAAAATTTGAAATAAGTCAATAATAAGTCGTGACTTATCATATCGAAAGCTTTAGAGTATTTTAAAGCGTTAAAATGGATGTTCTATTTAAACCAGGCGCTCTGATAATATCTGTAGTTTGCAATAAACCCGGATTGATTTTTGGCGTTTTAGAATAGTTATAATTTGGTAGCACGACGTGCCATTTTTCGTAATTGAAAAATAAATCTTCTAGGAAACAGAAATTAATAGTGTTTGTAATGAAAAACAAAATTTTAAGTTAACACAAGAGTAACATTTCTGTATTTATGGAATGTAAGTAAACCAGGCGTTAGTGGCTTAATATTATACCGTGTGTCCTACGAAAAAGTTGACATAGGCGTTTTCTATGTTAAGTTCAAAATTAATTCATTTGAGCACAATCTAGCAACACATTAATTAAATAGATAAATGACAACAAATTTATATGGTAAACTGTTACAGCGTATTTTAATATAAAAAAACAAAAATTTTATAACGATTTACGTCAATACTTGGGATTCGATTTCTATTGCGGTAACTTTTTGTATTAATAAAATTATTATCAATGTTATTATTAATACAATTTCTATAAAATGAGTTTATCTATTTTCAAAATGTTAAGTTCACTTTTAAAATTGTATTATAATATAAATAATAAAGTTAAAAAAAACTTTTAATCGGAATCGAACCCTGGTTAGGAAGGGCAAAAGTATTACTAGGCGACAAACTATCAAATTCGTCCACAAAAGCCACTTATTATTAAATGAAAATGTATTCAGTTAATTAATAAAAATATAAATAAAATAAAAAAATAACTTACTGATTTTTTTGGTAAAATAGGTACGGTTTGAATATTTATTATTATAATTCCATCAAATTGTATTTTTATATCAACATGATATAACAATATTGTGTTCGAGTTGTGTATTTTGCGTAGGACACATGGTTTAGTTCTTGTTTGACATCGTCAGTACTCACGGTAATTATCTCAAATTTTCTTTAATTTTTATCTTTGTATTACTTAAATAATAACATAAATAAGAACAGCCTTGAAGTTTATTGGTTCAGAATTGCAAAGAGTGGCCATTTATTTTATAGAATCAATCTAAAAAATCTGAAAGAACTATTATTGATAGTTTTAAAAAAATTCTTCTCTCCGTAGCCCATACATTATCTTTGCCAATTTTATTCTTTGATGTCATCAACAACTGATATTGTAGTAGCGTGAGTTCTTTGAGAATCACAAACTTGCTATCCTTAAATTTTCTTATTTAAAAACAACTAATTCCTATGCTTCAGTTTGGCTAATTTGACTACCACCGCATTTGATTTTTTATTTTGAAACTTTTCGAGTCGATAACAGTAGTCTATTTTAATGTTAGTTTGTCTCACTTTAGTCTGTGTGACGTTGTTTGTTTAAGATTGGCAGTTTTTTGGGATATTCCATAGAATCTAAGTTAATTTTGTTAGAAAGTTGTTCCATCTCATCCTGAAAAATCCTATAGACTTTATGGTTTGGGAGTCTAAATCATCCCCTAAGTATTGTAGGCTGTGTGAAGTTTTCTCTTGGATGATGAATTGTAGTCTGTGCAGAATATTATGTGGATAACAATAACTATCATGATGTTAATCAGCTAGGTACATTAATTTGTATGCTGTTTAGAGTTTTGAGATTATCTGAAAATCTAAAGTAAGTTTCGGAAATCATCAAAATGTTTGCAATTAACCTTTTGCTAGGGGTTAGTAAGTAATGTTGAAAAAGTAGCATGACAGTTTTCTTAACCTTTTTTCCAATTACTAGTCACCCACTTTTCAGAACGCCTAAGTTTCTGTGCAATCCATTTCCGATTAATAAATGCAGCACTAGTCTCTATAGCTTTTACGATATGCATTTGCTTAAATTCTATTCACGAAACGCTGATTTTTGCTGTCATTCAATAGTCCCGATATTGTTGATTAGCGTTGACAAACTCACAATTGACTACTGTTTCCAAAGTCTGTAGCGGATTATAATTATTAGTGTTAACAATCGCTAAATATTAAACAGTGTTAGTAAGTTTTTCGCGTACTAATTATTAAACAGTGTTTTGTATGTACCAAAAAAGTATGTTGATGATAATGTGCCGGGAACAACCCGGTCCGTAAAACTAAAGAAAAATATGGTTTGACTCTTTGACTCTTCGAGTTTCTCTTATTTATGCATACTAATTATAAAAATGCAATACCGTTGAATGCTTTTATAGATTAATTTGGCGTAATAAACTGTTTATGTAAAAGAATTTAAGTAAAACGACAAAAACTTTGGGAGTTTTGGTGTACACTCTAAATCGAATTGTTAAACTCATTAGAAGAGAAACAACTGCAAGTAATTTGATTGTTTACTCTAGAGAACAACCATGTTTAGTTTTTACGAATAAACAAATAAAGTTAAGACGCTCATGACTATTTTTTTGTTTGTGTTGTTTAGTTTTGTGGACAGAATTGAAATGAACTGAGACTAAGGCTGTGAATTTCAAGTTGTATGCTAAAGTAGTTGTTTTGTTTCAAACAAAGACCACAGTATCATTTCGTTTTATGAAGTTTGTGAATCTGTAAATAGTATTTAGGTGAACTTGGGTATAATCTTTGTTACCAAAGTAAAAACGCGCGGTACGTTTGGTTTTAAGTAAAACGATTGGGTTTAATGTAAAAAAACACGACCGTGATGTAATCTAAATTTTGTTAGATAAATTTTACATTTTTTCTGCATTTTTAGTGAACATTTGTTGTACATTTATAAAAAATCTTCGAATCTCACTTGTGATAGGACCTTTAGTAACCTATAAAAATAAATGAGGGACATTTTTCTAGACCCACCCATCGCCGTTGAGTTAGTTTGGAACTTTGCGACACCGTTTGCTTTTTGTGTTTTTATGGTATAACAGTATGTCATTTTTTGTTGGTCATTTTGATAACAATAGTATATTATTTTCTTTTAGTCTTTTTGTTACACTCAGGTTAATAACTAACGCGCCAGGGACGTGCGTCAAGCATAGACTGCGTACATTTATTTTCTATTGTGTTAACCTTGTAAACGTATAAAGTTACCGTAACACTTTTTAGGAATGCATTCTGTCGATGCTTCTTTATTTCAGTTGTCTTCTACTTCTTCCTTGAATTTAAAAAAATTATCAACTATATTATGCATTGTTACAAGCAGAAATCAATTTGTTAGATTTTTTAGGCACAATTTCAATTGTTTTTGTCGTACGGTACGCAATTAACTTTGCGTTACTTCACAAATTCCTCGTCAGAGTAGGTACAATGCAATTGTATCATTTTGGAGATAACAGTAACGAGTAACTAGCCGCTGGAACTCTAATATTAATTGCATTTTACGTTAGTTTTATGGACGAACTCTACATCTTTCATCGCAGAAGTTGTGCTGCGAGTGTGCATTTAACCACTATTTAAACAAGTTAGTATGTCAACCATAGTGCATAACACATTCGCGTCAATAAAGCCAAGTGTGTTATGCATTCGAAGTAGTCGCTTAGATAACGATTTGCATTACTTAGTTTGAAAAAATGTTCCTTCCTTGATTATATAGCTTAGTAGCTATTATACATAAATCTGAAAAAACTATGCGTTCTACTACATCAAGTAATAATCCTACTACTTAATTATTGTGTAAATGGTCTTATTGATTGTAGTCATTGATTATTTTTAGTCATCATTCAATTGTTTGTACAGTTCCGCAATTTTAAAAAGTTCCCTGTCAAACAGATTTGTTTTTTTAATACAAAACTATAAATACAAATAAATAAATTTGCGTTGAGATGAGCTCACGTCGAGATAAACTCGTGCTGAGATGGTGGTATCGAAGTGGCTGTTGAACATTATACAATTCACATGGAGTATATAAGAAGGTAAATGATATTTAATAAATTATAAAGTAAATAAATAGAAAAATTTGGCTCTTATGAAAAAAATTAAAATTTCTATAAACAAAATTTTCTTATTAGTTATAATAATTTTGGAACATTACATGTTTCCGAATTATTCAAGTTTATCCATGTATTACTGAAGACTAAAGGTGGGTCATTCGCACTTATAAATTTGTTTGTAGTTTTCTTCTAATGTCATTTTGCTGCTGATGATGATAGCTTCATTTGTTTGGTTATAGTATTATATGCTAAAAAGGAATAATACAAGATTGTGTTATAAGTAAGAAAAATGAAAGCTTTACAAGCGAGTCAAAAATACTTGTTGTAGTCAATTAATTTGGAGAACTGGCAAAAAATTTAACTTACAAGTAAGACACCTACCGTAAAACAAACGTTTACCGCAGAACTCCACATCGCCCCGATAAACGTTTTATAAAAAAAAACTATAGATTTTAGAATTTCCAAAAACTTTTCTTTCTCAACTTTTTTTTAAATTGATATTAGTAGAGTATTATTGTTACAACAATCAGTGTCACGTGATTTTTATATCTCAGTAATTACTTGTCGGATTAAAAAATAGTTCAAACATAAGTTGTGTATAATTAAATCATAAACAAGTTCTATTTGAAACAAAAATGTGTAAAATAAACATTTTTATAAATATTTAAAAAATCTAAATTCTGTGAAAGTTAAAAGTCTTATCACTACATAGATATGCGAAATTATAAATAAGGTCCATGTACGAAGTTTTATAATAATCGGGCGGATGATTTTCTTGATATCTTGATTACATACGGACGGACAGCCGGCCGCCGTACATTTTTACTTCATTATAACGTGTCGGAAAATCTAAAAAAATTTTGGTTTGAAACCGTCGCATAACTCCCCATCATATTTTATAAGATGTGGAGTAATAAAGTAATGAAGTAATAAATATACATTTTTACAATTTATTGCAAACCTAGTTATTAAATAAATAAATCCACACTCTGATTTGGTAGTCAATTAAAGTAACTAATTAATTAAACTGTACAGCTATATTTTTGGTACATTCTTACAAAATTAATTTGTTTATTTTAAAGAAGCAGTTTGCAGATTGAAACCTAAATTGAATTTTTAGAAAAAAAGTTTATTTCTCTAGTTCTCATTTTACTTTCTTTTTATTTTAAGTTAGTATTTTATCAAAACTTATCACGTACAAAACTTATTTAAATAAATATAATACAAATTTTTAAAATCTAATTATTAGCTTTAGTTAGCATTAGTTACACGTACCTTTACGAATGTGTTAGAAATTATACAAAAAGTTTTTATTTATTTTGGTTTGAATGTAAATGAGCAAACCCTTTTTATGGTTACTAACCTTCTATCTTAACTTAAACCCTTCAGAGTTTAGTTTATTATTACAATCAGTCATAATATTGTCAACATAGTCATCTGAGAGAAAAATTTGTGATACATGAGCAAATTGAAAACCCAATTGTTGAAGTGCTTGAAATGGAGCTGATGAAACTCCATACGTGTATCTCCAAAATCAGGAATATTACTTTAGAAAAATAAATTCTTCTCAGGAATTACGAAAAGGTCTGTTTGAAATTTTTTTCAGATTGTACTTTATGAATAAAAATTTGAGGGGGGAGGGTGAATCCACCTGAACACAGCGCTGTGATAAGATCGTTCGTGGAACTTTATATTACAATAAAATTTTATTCTAAACATTAATACTTTTTCCATGATTATACATGAAGATTACAATAGTATTATAACAAAAACGTGCGTATAGAGTAATAATTTATTTATATCGTTTTGCTACTGAATAGAGAGCAACTATTCACTGCAAATACCATTACTAACAAAACACTATTACTTAATAATTTATTATAATTGAATTTAATTTTTTAAAGAGCATATACATATAGCAATTGTGATTATTATTTTGTAGATTAATTAGTTAATTATTTGTTCCTTTAATTAAATTAAATAATTAATATGTTCGTTTAATTAAACGATGTAACTTTTTGTGTATAGTTAGCATTCAGTTAATTATATTATAAATTAATTAAGTATATTTCTGTATTTATACATATAACAACAAATCACATCACCAATCTTTAATGTATTATTTTGTAACTTTATCCAAATTAATGTTAAATTGTGTACCACTTACCAGTTTTATTATTGAGGTTATGTAAACAACATCGTAATTTTAAATTAAGAAAAAATTTTATAATACTACTAGTAACCAAACCCATTTGAAAATGAGTCTAATCTAGACAAACCTGATATTAAAGACGTGAGGTCACTGCTCCAGGTCAGAGGTCAAAGGTCAGGTTAACTTGGGACCTATCTTAAAACATTTCCCTTGACATCCTGAACTCTTTGATATATAACGTGCCTATGTCACCGCTCCATGTCAGGTCAACTTGTGACCTTGCCTAAGATCAGCGCCTGGACCTCCTGAACAATTTGACGTATCGATTTCGAAATCGGTTTAACCTTTTTAGAGGAGAAGACGAACAAACAGACAGACAGACAAACCGGGCCACGATTTTATGTGTGAAGATTTGTCCCACCTAAATTTTTCTTTAAAGGTGATAATAATCTTAGAAGATAATTATGGTAAAAACTATCAGGTAGAAAAAAACATAGTATTTGTAACATTACAAATGGGTCCTATTTGTGTATCACCGTTTACATAAATGGCTACAAGCTGTGGTTTAGAGTAAGACATAACAAGTTGTAAATTTATACTTACAACTGGAGTACTAAACCACTGGAGGTTCATTAAAAATAACCGTAATAACTGCAACCTTGGAAACTATGCTATTTACCCGTGTTATTAATAAGATTAACGTAGAAAAGTCATCAGAATAGAACCCGTATATGACACAAGAAGGAAGGAAAATCTACCAACATTTGATTATTATTTTTTTAATTACATCATTATATAACAATTACAAACTTTGTAAATATATTTGTTTTGTTTAACATTGGCACAGTTTTTACTTTAATAAGTTTATTGTGGTACCGTGCATTGCTTTTCTTGGAAACTACATAACAACAAAAGTTTACTAAATTTCTGTGTTATTAAAGGAATTTATAATGATTAATTTAATACATATTGACTGTTAAAAAATGTTAAATACAAATTGGTTGAATATCAAAATAACAGTGGCTGGTGCCTCTTCACAAAACGTCTAGTGCGGTAGTAGTTCTTATTTATTTTCAAACTAACAATTAAAATAAATTCACTGTAAAAATAACGGATAGTCAATTGATACTGTTAGTACAGTCACTTTAGACGAAAAAAGGGCTTTAGTACGAAAAAATTAAATTCGTCAATTTTTTTTTAATTGATTTATTTTATTTTATTTAACAAGAACAGTGTCGTGTCAATAATTATTTAAAGTTTTGTGCGAATATCTCGCTTTCTATGGCTCGGAGGTCAATATAAGTTATTATAAAAATGAAAGACAATTACATTTTCTATAAAAATTATATCTTCCATTTTTACGTACAATCAAAACTTAATTATAACTTAAATATAACTTAAATAACTTAATAAGTATAGTGTCAGAGAGTGAAAGTTATACACTGTGCATATCGAGTTTATGTGATATTTCTGATATATAAAACCAATTTTATTAAATACCTTCTTAAAGTGCACCGTCTATCTAAACTTTAACTAATACTGAATTTGCACTTAAAGCTTTGCTGTCAACGACACAATTTTCGTTAATACATTTTCTTAATAAATTTTGTAAAAACACTAACAATAATTGTTAGTTTTTTAATGTAGTTTGTATTAAGATAAACATTTGGAATAAAATTTATGATTAATTAAGTGAGCTCACTAACAAAGAAACATAAACAGTTTTAATAACTTGTTAATTTTTTGTAGGGTGCTTTGGGTGTGTAGAAATTGAGAGAGGAAGACGCGTTCCCCGAAATTGTATGTTTATATTTTTAAAATTAGTCTAAAAGGCAGAATCAAAACTACGAGTACTACAAGTAGAAATCTGTAGCGGATCATAATTGTTATTTTTAACAATCACTAAATATTGAACAGTGTGCGTAAAGTTCTTCGCGTACGTATTAATAAAAGTGATTTATATGCAAGTATTAAAATGATATTTATGATACGTGCTAGAAACTACCATACGATTCGCGAAAATAATTTGACTAAGGCCAAAACAACATTTGTAGGTACGTTGAGTTTTCTAATACCGGCGGACCAATTATAGAAATGCAATATTGTTCAAGGCATTTATGGATTAATTCGGCTTAATAAACGACTAACAGATTGTTAGGTTCATCAGAAAAAAAAACAATTGTAAGTAAATTGATTGTTTACCTGGAGAACTATCGTGTTTAATGCTTGGTCGCGTAGTTCAGGATAAACAAATTAAGATAGGACGTCCTTGCGTATTTTTTGTTTTATTATGTTTTAATGTTCGAAATGAATCAAACTGAGATGACGTTGTGAATTTCAAGTTTGATGCTAAATTAATCATTTTGTTTTAAACGAAGACTACAGTCTCATTTCATTTCATAAACCTTGTAAATCTGTAAATAGTTTTTAAGTAAACTTCGGTATAATCTAGTTTCGGAAATAAAAGCGAGCCGTACCGCTGTTATGTATTTTTTTTTTATTTTTGGTTTTAAGTATAACGAATGCGTTAATGTATTTATTATTTATAATATTTAATTTTTATTTTATTTTTTCTGATATTGTTATGGGGTGGGGGGAATCCTTTGGTTTCCATAGTCGCATTCTCTAACTGTACGGAGTTCCTTTAAACTTTAGGTTAACTCTTTTTCTGGGTGAGGGGACATTTTTTTGGGAGGAGAAGTACTAGTTGTCGTGGATGGCGTGGGAGTGGAGTTACGCTGGGAACACAAGACCGCAAGGGTCTTGGTGAGAGTGATGCATGTCACCACTCACTCGACATACACGCCACTTGAGAATATTCCGACCTCGGTAATCTTCTTTGGGCTTTTCTTAACTTCTTTTGAGGACTTAACCTTTTTCCTTTTTCCATTGCTCCGTAACCTCTTCCTGGAGTCCTTTTTTGTTTTTTTTAGGTTTTAGTCAAGGAGGATGTGCATTAGGGGATTGGGTTTTATAGTATTTCAGGGGTCCTTGGGTCCTTCGCGCTTGCTAAAATTCCTTCTTGCGGAGTCTCCCATTGTGCTCTCTCTGATTTAATTCGTTTGTTGGAGTATACGATGCCTGTAGGTTCAGTAGGTTTCTGAATTCTTGCAATCCGCTTTTGACGACTTTACTACTGATACTTCACCTTTTGATGTTTCTTTTCTCTGGGAAACCAATTCGAATTCTAGTCACTCATGGTTTTATTTTAGAAATATCGATGATTTATGTGTGTTACAAGATTTCCAATAAAAATTATTGGTTAAGTTTAAATCCGACTAAATTCACCGTGAGTACAGATTGCTTTTCTTTTTCTGTTTGTATCAATTTTAATTGTCACGTGTAATTCCTTTTAGCACGTTATTTGATCTTATGATTTTGCTGTGTGTTATACCTGGATAACTTCTGGGGTTGCTGGAGTGGCTGATTAAAACCTTCCTTGTCAATTAAAGACCACACTACGGTTTCGCATTAGATAAGCTGCAGGAAACCGGTGGCTACCATATTATATGGCTAACAAGGGTTGGTTATGTTTCATAACTTTATTGAGGGAGCTTATCGCCTTCTGTTTCTTTTCGAACATTTTCCCTAAGAGTCCTGGGGTTACCTAACTTCCCAAACTGCTGATATCGTCGCTAGCAGGAAACTCTTACTTTCGGAACTGCATCCATCAGATTACAGCTAAGTTTTATTATTTAAGAAACTTGTTCATTGTTAATGCGTATAGAACTCATGTACATATGACATGAAACAGCTTGATCTTTATTCGGTGGTACTCTCCATAACCGAACGTTTTTAACCAGCTCAATACGGGCTTGGGCGCTTCACTTAGAGCGGTTGACGCGAAAACAAAAAGCCTTTTGAGTTTGCGGAAGGTACGTACACCTTTAATCTTAGTTTAAGTCAGTGTAGTTGATGTTCGACCAGATAAATCCCCGTGTGTAAGTGATATGTGTACGCAGAGTCTTTGTATTAACGAATTCTCAATTGAAACGTTAACATTAATTTTGGTGTAATTAAAGCTTATCTGTAAATCCGGCACAATAATTGCAAACTTTACTTATTATTAAGCGAGGCTACTGCTAACGTACGTGAATATATCTGACAGTCTTTCTTTCTGTCACATTCACTTGTTACTATAAGATTTGTTTGTTGTTTTATTAAATTGTCTGTTTTTCTCTTAAGATTAGTTTAGTAGATTGTCTGTTGGTCGGTTTTATTTCTTTCTTTTGCCCAGCAGATGGCGCTTTGTTAGACAGTAGTTTAATTTTTTAGAACTCTTCAGGGGACCTCCCCCCTTTCCCGACCCTTCGACAAAGCCGGGCGCTGCTGCTCTAACGATTATAAATACTTTATTCTCCACGAACCTAGTGCGCTACACCGATCCATATTTCCCTTTTGTTCTTTTACTGTTTATTTTTGTAGAGCCGTCGTTAGTTGTAAACCTCAACCGTTACAGTGTTTTCTTTGTGTATCGGTTTTGTGCTACTACGATTGGTTGTCTCGATTGTTACCGAGTTTCAATTTTTGCTAAGGGGGGTGGTTATGTTATAGGATTTTATTGTAGTATAGTAAAATAGGTGTATTTTTTTTGTTTGCTTTGTGCGTCAATAGGTGACAACTCTATTGTTTTCTTGTTTTTTTAAATACGCCATAATTGATTTTCGGAACTTCATTTATTTGTACATCACCGTGGTGGTTGGGAGTATATTTTATTGTGCGTCATCTTGAAAGGTGCAAGTATTTTAATCCGATATCTTCTTGGCCATCCGTTTTAATTAATAGTTGGTACAGGTCTTTCATATGATTAATTAATCTATAAAAAATATTTTCCATTTATTTTCCTGTTTCTCTTGGCGACCGTAGAATGGTCTTTTCATCCATCTGTAGCGGTACAAAATATCGACATTTTTTTGTCTTCAGCTCAAAATAAAATGCAAATATGTAGAGAGAAGAACAATACTATTTGGTTTGAAGTAGCGCACTAAATTCGTGGAAGATTCAGTATTTGTAGTAGTTAGCACAGCAGTGTCCGGCTTAGTCGGTGAGTTGGGAAGGTCCTTAAAAACTGAAAAGAAATTAACTGCTGCCTAACGAAGCGCTACCTGCTGGGTAATAAAAAGAAATAAAACCGACCAACAGGAATTCAATAGGTTTTACTAAAAGGTTTAATACGCTAAAACAAACACAAATCAGAGAGACAAATAGACAATTAAATATACCAAACAAATCTTAAAAGTACTAAAATAATGTGACAGAAATAGAGAGACTGTCGTATATGAGTATGTGCGTTAGCAACAACAATAATTAAAGTTTGCGAGTAATTTGTCGAATTCAAATAAGTTCTGTAGTTACACCCTAAATTTAAAGTTTCAATTGAGGATTGGTTACTAAGAAAACTTGACGTACACACGTCACTTACACACGGTGATTTAAAAACCAAACTTAAACTCGGAATAGCACGGTAAGTAGCTCCCGCCAACCCAAAAAGCCTATTGTTTTAGCTTCGCTCACTTTATCTAAATCACCTAAGCTTTTATGAAGCTAGTTAAGAACAAAACCAAAAGTCGGTAGATGGAGTCTACCCTGAATAAAAATTTGCTTTAGGATTCAAACCGCTTAATGTCACATTTACGTGAGCTTCATACACATTGATATTGAGTAGGATACTTAAACATTAAAACTCAGCTGTGTTCTAGTAGTATGCAGTTCCAAAAATAAACGTTCTTGCTAGCGACAGTATTTGACAGTTTCAGAAGGTAGGTAATCCCAGGATTTTCCGTAGAGAAGGTTTATAGTGAAGAACGGATGACAAATAGATTCCCTCGAAACAACAATTATGGAGTTTACCAGCTGTTGGCAGCTTATTTGAATGCAAAACCGTGGTACTCGATCAGTAACTAAAGGTTCTTAAATAGCCATTCCAGCATCCCCAGGAGTTATGCAAGTGTAAGACACGGTGAAAATATAAAGTCAACGCATGTGCTAAAGCATACTTCGTAATTAGCAATAATATATCCACGAAAGAAAAGAAAACAACGTGTACTTACGGTGAATGCGGTCGGATTTAAATTTAAACACCAATTCAACTTATTATTGAAACACACGAAATGCACGCTAAACACCCATGTACAGGAAGGAAGTAGGAAAATGTTCGCTCATCGTCTTGATCATTTTTGTGAATTAAAGGATCCACCAACGGGAAAATTGATAGCATGCGCTGCAAATTTGTTTTTCGTCATAACGTGCGCCTTCCAACAAACGTTATTAAAAAGGCTTACGACATACGTTCTTGTTCGAAAAATTTGAACCGTAACAAATTGAAAAAAAAAATTTAGGCGACATTGGAAACAAAACTACAACCAGCACTGTCAGTATAGCTTCAATGGAAACGAGGCTTTAACCAGCAAGCTTCCATTCAATATTGGCAATGGAAAGAATGAATTTTTGGTTACTATTAATTTAAATGTTGACATTAATAAATAAAAATGACATTAAAAAAATATCGTTATTTTTTATTTTATTCCCGAGGAAGTAAAGTACCAGGTTGGAAGAAAAAATCGTTTATTTTTAAACTTTTTCTGTGTTTTACTTTAATAAACATAAGAGTAGCGTCCAGTTTTTATTATTTATTATTATTTTATTTATACAACTCGAATGTATATACAAAATCTAAATGTTTGTATTTATCATGTATGTTTTTAATGAAACTTTGATTCAAACTAGTTGGTGCATTTTAATAATGATTGTACTTTTTTAAACAAAATACACATTGCAACCTTCACATTCATAGTTTTATCCAGAAGTCCTAGATGTATGGCAGACTTAACATTTCGTTATGATAAAAGCTTTTGTGTCGGTATTTGCTTAAGAGAAAGTTTGGTGGCAAAATAAACTAAAGCTGAAAAGTTTGTTTTTGTCAAAGTTTATCTTAAATGATCTTAAACAACAACAACGTAATTGTCGCTAAAGCAGCCTAACGATTATTGGAGAAAAATTTAATGTGCGCGATAAAATCAATTCGTTTTCAATACTAGCGACATCAAGATTAAATAGAAATTTTTACGCAAAATCGTTATGATCAATATTGTTATCAGTTAGATAATTTGGCGTCTTCTTGTGCACAGATATCGGTAAGACATAAACTCAATAAACGTCACCGATATTGACATGTTCTCTTAGACGAACGTTATCTTAACACAACACTAACAAAGGTATAACAATTAAAATACGGTTTATTGATTTTCATTTTATTTTAAAAATCAACTAAAACATAATGTTTATTTTAACATAAAACAATATTTTGTTAAAATAAAACAAGTCGTGTTTATTTTGTTTAAATAACAATGGGTTGTGTTTCATAATTAAAAAAAAATTGTTTTATTTTTGGAGAAAAGGATTTATTTAGGAACAATTTAAACCGTCTAAATATTTTGGTTTTATGGAATTGTGCAGTTTATAATATGCACAAATAACACAAAAGTTAATGGTTCTGAATTTTTCCAAATCAATATTTTTTGTTAAACTGCTACATTAATATCGTAGTGTTTTACAATGAGCTTAATTTGAACAATCCTATGCAGTGGGTTAAATTTTAATTGTTTTTTTTTTTAATTTTTAATTGTTAAAATTCAAACATATCCGCGTTTTAGTAATTTCAAGTTTGTGTCACAAAGAAAACTACAAATTTTGTTAGGATGGGTTTGCTTTATTATTTTATTGTGAGAAATCAGTAAATTTTAACCAATCAGAAGGACAGTTACCTAAGAAAAAACATGAATAGCGTTTATGTACTCAAGCACGTGTATTTCTGTAAACCATCTGTTGTTATTTAAACACATCAAACAAGGAAGCGGGAAAGGTACGCAAACGAAACATACCATAAAGGACAATTAAATTAAATTTACGGATGCAAGATGGAAATCATGGTTGCATATAAAGATTATTTGCTTTAGTCAAATAGGTATTTGTGAAACTATTGCTAACGTCTCTAAAACCACAGGTTTGTTTATTTTTTTTATTTTGGAAAATACTATTGAACATTTTTTGGTATACGTTTATTAAAGAACAATGAAAAATGACTCAAATTGCTCCATGAAAATTTAAAACAGTAAACTTGATCACAAACACATTATTTATAGGGATCACTGTACAAAAATAACATTCTCTTACGTTTAATAGTGACAACATTAATTACTAAATAATTGTGTGTGAAATGCTAATAATAACGAAACTTAACTTGTGAGAAACATCTAGGGATACAAAGTAATTGACACAATAAATTCGAACAAAATCGCCAGAAGATTCATAAGAACTTCAATGCCAAACAAGCATATGAATACAATTTAAATAGTGATAAATAAACCTATTTAAGGTTACATTAAGATTGAAACATGTACCGCTCCGGTGGAACGTTGCTAAAGTGATTATGATCCTTAAACCTGTTACGGGTTTATTTGCAAAAGTAAAACGTATGTCGAGAGCCTTTTTAAAAACGTGTGTCGTATATAGCACTTTACGATGAAAGTCGAATTTGCAGCGCATATTTCTAATTTTCCGTTGGTTAAAATAAAAATTGACAAAAATATCGAAAACGATGAGCGGACATTTTCTACTTCCTTCTGCTTTGGGTGTTTTAGCGTGACCCTTGAAGTTAAAATTTTACACATAAATTATTAATGTGTACCTTAATAATTCCAAGTCAAATTGGTGTTTTAATTTAAATTCGACCGCATTCACCGTAAGTACTTCCTTTTATTTCTTTGGTTTAGTGATTGTGTTAGTTCTAATTACGACGTATGTTTTAAAACGTGCGTTGACCTAACATTCTCATTGTGTATTACACCTGGATAATTCCAAGGGGTGTTGGAATGGCTATTTAAGAACCCTTCGCTACATAACTTAACGACTACCACGGTTTCGCAATCAATTGCTGCAACCAGCCGGTAAACTCTACGGCTACAGGGGTCGCACGCTGCATATTTGCTATTTTGAGGAAACATATTTACCATCCGTTCTTTTACTGAAAACCTCCCTAATGGAAATCCTGGGGCTACCTACCTTCTGGAGTTCTCAAATTCTGTCGCTAGCAAGAACTTTCTTTCTTGGAACTGCATACTACAGAATACAGTTTTAATGTTTAAGTAACTTATTTACTATTAATGCGTATGAAGCTCACGTATATGTGACGCTAAACGGTTTGAAACTCCAACATTTAAGTAAATTTTTATTTGGGGTAGACTCTACCACCGACGTTCGGTTTTGTTTTTAACTAGCTCTATACAAATTTGGGCACTTTACATAAAGTGGTTGATGTTAAATCAACCAATCCTCAATTAGAACGCCAACTTTAATTTAGGATGTAACTAAAAATCTTAACTAAAATTTGACACATTAATCGGTAGCTTGAATTATTCTTGTTGCTAACGCCCGTAATCATATGCGACAGTTTCTCATATTTCTGTCACATTCTCTTACTACTTTAAGCATTATTTGCTATATTGAATTGTCTATTTGTTTCTCAAATTTGTGTTTGTTTTAGCGTATTAGACCTTTAGTAAAACCTGTTAAACTCTTGTTGGTCGGTTTTATTTTTTTTTATTACCCAGCAGGTGGCGCCTTGTTAGGCAGCAGTCTATTTCTTTACAGTTCCTCAAGGACCTTTCTAACTCACAGACTAAGCCGGACACTGATGTACTAACGACCACGAATTTAGTGCGTTACATCGAGCCAAATTGTCTTATTTTTCTCTCTAGGTTGTACTGCTAGAATCGTTGCTTTTTTTTATTATTTGTGAACTACAACCGTTACAAACCGGGTAAACCGACCAATGAAAAGACACCATGTTGTCCATTCTGATTATTACCAATCATATCCAAACTGTTTAAGAAGTTGCTCTGAAAACACCTCAGACTAGTTATTGAGGAGGAGCAACTAATCCCAAACAAACAATTTGGATTTAGAAATAAGCATTGCAAAGTGCTTAACTAACTCAACGGCAAGAGGTGGTTCACTTACTTTTATAGATGACTAAAGGTTTTTATCACGCGTCATTTTGGATTTTTATTGAGCGCCACCCAGATATTTTGTAAATGTTTACTAAAAATTCGGAAAAAATGTAAACACTTGAAAGAAAACGTTTTTAAAGAAAGAAACATGAATTAAGTATGATGCTTTATTGAAATGCATGTTTGTCATACAAAATCATTAATTACACCACGGTCGTGTTCTTTTACATTAACGCATTTGTTATCTATAAAACCAAACAAAAAATATATATAATTGCGGTACCGCTCGTTTTAACTTCCGAAACAAGGTTATACCAAAGTTTTCTCAAAATTATTTACAGATTGAAAAGGTTTCTAAACCGAAATGAAACTGTGATTTTTGTTTAAAACAAAATAGTTTATTTAGCATCAAACTTAAAATTCACAACCCTATCTTAGTTCGTTTTATTCCGAACCACAAAGCAACAAAAACAAAATAATGCGCATGGGCGTCCGAACATAATGTGTTTATTCGTAAACACTATACACGGAAGTTGTCCTGCGTAAATAATAAAATTACTTAGTCTTTGTTTAAGACAAAATAATTAATTTAGCAACAAACTTGAAATTCACAACCCCCATTTCCAACAATAGAAAGTAACCAAACGAAAAAAATACGAAAGTACGTCCTATCTTAATTTGTTTATTGTTAACTACTCGACCAAGCATTAAACAGAGTGGTTTTCTAGATAAACAATTAATTTACTTACAGTTGTTCTGTTTTTCTAATGAATCCAACAATCCGTTAGTCGTTACACTTAAATACTTTAGTTTCGCTAACCAGATTGTTTTTTATCGTTATCTTCAATATTACTTTAATACTCCATACCAATTACTTTTATTAGTTTGTACACGAAAAACTTTACGCGCACTGTTTAATATTTAGTGATTGTTAAAAATAACAATTATGATCCGTTACAGTTTTATACTTGTTTTTAGTTGTATAGTGTTTTGTAGTTTTCGACCTAATTACAGACTAATTTTAAAAATAAAAACATACAAATTCTCTCTCTTAATTTCTACACACATAAAAAACTCTACAAAAAAATTAACACGTTAACAGTTCTCAGAATTTAATGCTGCGTGTATGAACTCATCATGTTTTGGGTTAGTACATTTTTGGCTTTGGTAGACTAGGTGAATTCATTAGCTAGTCAAAGTAGTGGATTCTTTCTACACACGGATCCCGTGAAAGGTAGATGCACCCTCTTTCTTGACCATGCTGTAGGTTTGTGTCGAATATTTCCTTGACCATATGATAATTTTTTGTTGTATGTTTTTAGTTTAGGTTACTTTGTCTTGTTGTGGTTTTGTTTTGTAAGGTCATAAGCAAAATACCATCTTTATTGTGGTATCAACTACATCATTCAAGTGTAGAGCTAGACTTAATCATTTTTAATTCTCACCGATTTTGACTTAACAATTTGTGACATTTTATCCTGATCATATATTAACCGTACACGAACTTCTTTTTGAGAGATTTATTTATCTTTCTTATCAGATTGTAAATTTAACAGTGGATAAGTTGAATTTTGTCTTGTTTTGTCGCTGCCTTGCCTTTGTCGCTATCTTGCCTTTGTTATCTATCACAATCTGATGTTGAACTGCCCTCTTTTTTTTATGGTCGAAGAGAGTGTGTTACATTGCAACTTTTAATTAACATATAGCTAAAAATCCGTGGCAAGGAAAAAAATGCCCGTCAAATTTTCAAGAGGTTGTTAGAGGATAGTATGGCCTCTCTGGCAAAAATTAACGTAGTTTCTGCAAAAAAAAACAATTATTATTCTTGACGTAGAAAAATCTACAACCGTAGATAAATTGGCAACTGTTATAGTAACCGAAATCGGGCAAATAAACTACTAGGCGGGGCCTCATATCCGAATTACCAACAAGTCAAACAGATGTGGTTACCGGTTAGCATTTGCCAAGTTTGATGCTCAACACGTGGATCTGATATGTACAAAAGAAGTTATTGGATCAGGATGGTTAAAGTGGAGGGTCCGTGAGGTGGACTACGTACCCAGATGTAGATTATGCCAAAGGGTGGGTCACTCAGTTAGAGAATGTAAATCTCCTAATCAATCCGGCACTTGCCTGAACTATGGTACACTTGGACATGTCACTAAGCAGTGCCCAAATCCCGCTCATTGCTATCTCTGCCACAAAGCTAGACACAAAGCAGAATCTATGCGATGTCCGATTTACCGTCAACTTATACAGAACAAAAAAAAACTTTGTCTACACTAACTCACGATAAATCTTTAAGCTAGACATCATACAAATTAATCTGGGGCGCAGGAAAACCGCCCACACCTTATCGACTGCAACAATAGCTAAAAACACAAACACCTTTCTGGTAGTAAATGAACCAAACATTGCCCTTGCAAAATCACATAACTGGTACATAGACATAGAAAAGAACTCTGCCATCTACGTTCCCCGGGCACTTGCCAAACATGTTTGAGTGACCATTTATAGTACTTTCCTTGTAGCCTTTTTAGATCAGTGCGGTGTGGTGGTTTGCTATTTTTCTCCTAATAAAATTTACTAGAAATTTTAATGCTATTTAGACAATGTCGCTGCTACTATTTGAACCCTGGGTCCCAAGGTTATTGTATGTAGGGATTTCAACGCCAAAGCCGGACTTTTATGGAATGGGCTTCCTCCCTAGACTTAACTTGTGTAAATAATCCTCGTCAAAGTCCTACCTTTGTAAGTGGTGTCAAAATGTCCTTTATAGATCTTACCTTTGCATCTGTCGACAGCCTTAAGGGTTTTGTAGAATGGAAAATAGTAGACAAAGAAAATCTAAGCGACCACCGTACGATACGTTCCACTTGGTTTCCAACAGTTACAATAGAGTCTACCTTTTCATCTACAAATTACGGGATGACGTACTTAAAAACGCCTTTCAACGCTTTACTCAAAACTTATTAAATCCTTCTCCAATCCTCATTAATGTGGCTATAAATGAAGCGTGTAGGCAAATTATGCCTTTTCGTAAACCTGGACAGAAGAATAACACTGTTTATTGGTAGAATAGCACTCTAGCCAACTTAAAGTCCGCTTGCAACAGGGCGAGGCGGTGTCAGTTAAGGTGTGCACGTGACTCAGGCGACCACAGGAAAATATTATAAAATAATAAAGAAGCAATATGCCCTTGCTATAATGAAAACTAAAAGCGACGCCTGGAAGAACCTCCTTTACGATCTGAATGTGGACCTGTGGAGTTTGGAATATAAAATTGTAACGGGCAAATGAGGGAAAACCGCCGACCTTGCCACTTCCTCAGTTACCAAGGCAGAATCGGCCCTACGCAAACTTTTCCCGGTGATCTCAATCACAGTGTGGCCTCATTTCTTCAAACAACACTCAAGTTATTTGACACTAACGAAGTGCTGATAGCCGCAAATAAAATTAATAAAAAAAAGCCCCTGGAGTGGATGGCATTCCACCATTGATACTATACCTATTAACCTATAACTTTAAAACTTTCTTTACCGACTTCTTCAACATGTTATATGAACAGGGTAATTTCCCAAACACATGGGAGTGTGCTAGGTGACTCTTTTATAAAAATAACCAGGTTTATACCAATCCATATCTCTCTAAATGTTATTTCAAAGACATACAAGCACTTAATACAATCCAGACTGGATGACGAGCTCCAAAATAAAGGTGGTATTTCTCTTAGGCAATTCGGGTTTAAGAAAGGTTTCTCGACCACTTTAGCTATGAACCACATTATATCGCACAAAGCACTTGGCGTACCAGACGTCTGTCTACCCTAGTAACACTTGATATAGCTAATGCTTTTAGGGCCGATTTCTGGAAAAAAGTTTAAACAACCTAATAACTAACTGATCGGTCTGTTAAATCCAAAGTGGGTTTCTGAAAACATTTGCCATTTAATATAAAAGGCCGATAACTAACTGGAGTTTTTGTTTAAACTATTGTAATTAAATATTAATAGAGGGCGCTCACAACAAACGTCAAAATTTAAAATTTGTTCTACTATTATGGTTAAAGAATTGTATAATTTTGTCCTCAATTCCAAGGACAGACATGGAAACCTCCTCTTCCAAGTCCCAAAACAGCATTCAATGCAATATGTGGTTTCTTTATGCGCAGTATTATAATTAATTTCTGGTTGAGTGTTAAAAACGGATTTTAATATTTATATTTTTAAAATTAGGTGTTTCAATAAATAAGTGAGTACAAAGCGTATGCACTATCTCCTAATATATATATATATAACCTTACGTTTATATATATATATATTAGCAACTTTGCCGACAGGTATGTAAAGCAATTACATAGTCGATTCTTCAATAACTATAGCCAACATAACAGTTGGCAAGTATAAAAATTTTGAATCGCCCGCAGTAAAGTACGCAAGAGGTTGTTCAATAGCAAACAAACACTGAGAATTACCCGACAGCTGTTTCGTCCTTTTGGGACTCATCGGGAGTGAGAGAACTCGAGTCTAAGTTCACTATTGTACAAACGCGCGCTGTCGACTATATGCCCTACTGGAGGGATCATAATATTTTAAACGATAACTTTCGACATCTAGTGTCGACTCGTGAAAGCGTTCACGTACGTAAATGTTAGCAACTTTGACGACAGGTATGTAAAGCAGTTACATAGTCGATTCGTACTTTACTGCGGGCGATTCGAAATTTTTATACTTGCCAACTGTTATGTTGGCTATAATTATGAAGCCCAAAGTTGCTAACATTTACGTACGTGAACGCTTTCACGGGTCGACACTAGATGTCGAAAAACTTATCGTTTAAATATATATATGTATGACTTTTTAAATTCTTTTTGCTTCAAATCTTACACTTAAAGATGATGAATTCCAGGCTGTATTGTCATGAGGCCAACGTGCTACAATATCGCATATTGTGTAGTTTGAATCACAAACGGCTTGTACATTGGTTGAGAAATAAGTCTTTCTATTACGGAAAAGTTCAGCATTATCACTACCAGGAGATACAATTGGAATATGAAAGCCATCGACACATCCTAAAACATTTGGGAAACCATGTAGACGATAAAAACTGGATTTTACAGCGAGCTTTTTTGATCGGTTTCAGGCATCTTTACAAACTGAAGGTGCAGTTCTGCCAAATATTCAGAAATACGTTGCACAATACGACACACTGTATTTTTATGTATACCATAATCATCTCCAATAAGAATTTGAAAAGCACCTGAAAGTATAAACAATTTTTAATTCGTTCTTTATAAGTTTAATTGGTAACTTACCAGTTGCATAAAAGCGTAATGCAATAAGAAGTTGGTCAGCAGCAGATAATGAGCAGTTCCTCAAAGTCATAGGTGAAACTTTGTCTTCAATAAGATTGATGATAACTCTCACAGTATTTTTGTAGAATCGATACCGGTCTTTAAATTCTGTTTCGCTGTACATTTCAAAAGGATTACGGCGTTCTTTAAAAACTCTGACTCTTTGCAAGACCCCAACAACATCAAACAATTCTTCAGCTGAAGATGAACTTGAACTAGTAAACGCCTGAAGTTCCATGCTATCCATTTCAACCGAACAATAATAATACAACCGAAAACACAAATAATGTCTGTAGTGATCAATTAAATTTATATTATTATTGAACTCTGTTTTTACAACTGTTATTAAAATTAAATCAAACTTGAAGATGAAACAACACTGTAACTTCTCTCTGTAACTCCAGAAACCGAGCCTTAATGCAACATTTATCTGCACATAATTAAAGTAATTAGCAGTTATCTCTCCGATAGAAAATCCTCTTACATTGATCTCCAAGGTAAAACAGTGCACATCAATATTACCAGCAGAGTCCCTCAGGGGTCGGGCCTTGGTCCCACCCTTTGAAATGTTTTTTCAACAAATTTCTTAGCATGAAACTTTCTACTAGATGCTCGTTATCGGCATATGTAGACGACGTGGCTCTGTTTACCACTGCGAAAGACGTATCAACCCTTGTTTATATAGTCAATCAATGTTTAAAATATATTGTTAAATGGAACTATAATGGCATAAAAATAGTTGATCACAAATCAGAAGCGGTTGTTTTCTCTGTACGAAGAAGATTATAGACCTTCCAGTTTATCATAAATAACCAAACTATTACGCCAAGACCTAATCTAAAATATTTGGGTGTAATTTTAGATAAAAACCTTAATTTCAAAGAACATTGCTTGTATGTAACAAAAATGGCCAAGCGATCTTTGGTTGCCCTGTACAGGTTTCTACTAACCTTATATGGACCTGGGTCCGCAAAGAGGAAGATAATCGTAGCAGCAACCATGAACATAGTTCTATACGCAGCCCCAGTATAGGCATCGTGCTGTTCGGTTGCCAAACATAGGAACTTGCTTCTTAAATTCCAAAGGAAACCCGCGTTGCGCGTGTGTTAAGTATATTGGACGGTATTCACCAAAGCGGCGCTTGTTATCGCTGGCCTTAAACCGATTGACTTATTACTGAAAGAACGAGAAACTTATTTTTTTAACCCTACGGACACAAACAATAAGAATTTTCTTGTAAATTTCTGGCAACAGAGATAGACTGGGTATGACTGGGCTTGTTGGGCACGACTCATTATTCCCCAAATTGAAGTTTAGATAAACAGAAAATTTGGCGAAACCGATTTTTTTCTGACACAATTTCTAACAGGCCAAAGGTCTTTTAACAACTTTTGCCCTGTGTGAATAAACTCCCATCTGCAGTTTGTGACTACTGGGATTCTCCTGACGACAACATCTATCATACTTTCTTTGAGTGTTCAAAATGGTCAATGCATATATGATGAGGAATATAAACAATTGGAATAAGCGTCGAAGCTGGCTCCAGAACATCATCAAACAAAAAGATGCTTAGAAACGACTGGGTCAAGGTTAATCTGTGAACTTGGAAATAACGCAGCATATAATAATAGCGTTTCTTATTTTAGTCAGAATAGTATTCAACCTAATTTTTGAGTTAATGTAAATTTGATATCATGAGTACTAAAAGTTATTTGTCTGTCATCTCGTAATAATTGTTGGACAAGGCCTGGCTATGATGCAAACCGTTTGGTGATTTCATGACTTTGGGTTGACCGAGACGGGGTCCACTTGACCAGCGAAAGCTGGAATACGCTCCAAGAAAAAAAATAGCAGGTATAAGAACCGTAAGCAAGTTTGTCGTATCTATTTTAGGTGCACTTTTTATATATTTTTAATTGTTTATTTTGTTATTTGACCAATTGTGTATTATATACAAAGGGACTAAAGTTAGTGTTTTTATCCCGCAGGTGAAGTTCAAAGGCTCAAAGAGCCTCAGGGCCAATAATCACGTAAGGGACAAAATATCACTTTAGTCCTAAAGGGATATACGTTTTCTTGCACTTCCGGAAAGATATTTTCAATTAATAATTGAAATTTTTAAAGAGTTTTTTAATAAGACGGATGGCAAGTTTTCCATGATAATTTGTTGTTAATTACGGTATCAATAATTGCTAGTTTTGTGTGGGTTTTCATTGAATGACTGATAAAATATGGGTGCTTTTGACTTGAATTCATATTTTATCCCTAGGGCCAAATGAATTACTTTAGTCTCTGTAATGCGGGACTAAAGTAAGTACCTTAGTCCCAAAAGTGCAAAAAAGATTTTATGTTGACTTTCAATACAATTGTACATGTTTGTTGGTATCGAGACGATGTGGCGTTGTGCGCAAAACATTTCTTATTTCATTGTATTTTATTTTTATTTTGTAGAAAAAATAGTATTTACTATTTCAAATGAAATTTGTTTTTTCCGTTTCAGAAATTCAAACACTTGTTGTAGCTCGTGAGCAAAATTGTCTTTTACGAAAAAAGAAACAGAACATTAATTAGTATGGTTTGTTTGTATAGTTAAGATGTTAAACGTTTCGCATATTTACTCTTTTTCTTTATTATCCGACCACGTTTTACTGTATGGAATATTTCCATAATTGAGTAGGTTAAAATTTTGCTTATTATTGATTGCGGTTTGCCCGGCAGTTATTCAGGCTCTGTATTTGCATTGTTTAGTTTACTTAAAGTTTTAATCCGCTTCAATCAATTTTGTTCAAATAATTGTGTACTTTTATCTTATAAAGTTTTTGATTCGTACTTTTTTTTTTTTTTTTTTTTTACTCATGAAAATTTAAAACTTGTAAATGAAGAAATATTGTTACAATTTTTCATTTATACTTTTTTAAAATACATTTTTTTTTTTTTTTTTTTTTTTTTTTTTTTTATTTTTTTTTTTTTTAATTTTTTTTTTTTTTTTTTTTTTTTTTTTTTTTTTTTTTTTTTTTTTTTTTTTTTTTTTTTTTTTTTTTTTTTTTTTTTTTTTTTTTTTTTTTTTTTTTTTTTTTTTTTTTTTTTTTTTTTTTTTTTTTTTTTTTTGGACACCACAATTTCTGTAAACAAAAGTTTGCACATTGTGAAGCGGGCTTAAGGGTATCATTTACAATTCTAACAGCAGGTAGTCTCAGCAGGGGTTATCTTATAGAAGGACTGTAGAATGAATCATTACACTAAGCACGTTTTAGAAAATAGGTAATTTACGTTGCTTACTTAATTTTTTCTTTAAAGAATATATTTGAAGGTATCGCTAATTAAACACCATAGCTCGATTAATTATCGAATCAAAATTTTGTTTAGGAAATGTTTACAAAATAAAATTAGAAATAATTTTGATTTAAAAACGTCTACAAGCAATAACTTTTAAATTAAATCAAAAACTAAACATGGTTATTTGGGTTGACTGATTATTACTTATTTTTAAATAAATCTAACCTACTAATTATTGTAAGTTATTAAAAAAAATCATTAAACTCTCTATTCATAATATTTAGTCCTTACAAAATGTATATTTTATGACGTTTCATTTTTTCTGTAGTTAATATAAAAGTGAAAATAAAAACTAAGGCAATTCTTATTGTCAACGTATATATTTAGTTTTTGACAAGAATTTATTACATAATTATAATTAAGATACCAAGTTATAGTTTAAAATTAAATGAAAACTTTTTTTTTAAATAAAGGTATTACTATATAAATAAATATAAGAAATCAATAATGGGTGTGACCTCCATTATTATTGATACATTCTTGGAGGCGTCTGCTCATTGACGCTATCAAGGTATCAATATAATTAATATTAATCGTTTCCCATGCGGTATCAATGGCTGCAATTAGTGCATTACGGTTTACTGGTATAAAATTTGGCCCTTGTTGTCTTCGGATAACAGCAAGTATTCGAGCCCAAACATTTTCGATAATGTTAAAATCTGGGCTTTTGCTGGCCAGGGTAACAGCTCCAAGTTATTTGCTTGTATCCAGTTGCGCACAACCTGCGAAGTATAGGGTCATCATATCCCGATAGTTAATTATCGAATGTTCCAAGAAAATATGTGTAAATAGTAAATGGAATCTACTAACGTAACGTTAAGTCGTTAATTATAGTTACATAACTCTCCTTTCATAAGATATAGTTCATATTAATATGCTTATTGTAAAGCTTCGTACACACCTGAACAACAAACCGAGGAACAAACAGAACAACGAACCGAACGGCAATCGGAACATTAATTTGGACGGTGCTACGTACGAATTTTAGAACAGATTCGCAAGTCCTGATTGTTCCACGAACGGTTTGCGGCGTTCCCGCAACTTGTCGGTTTTTTCTCCGACATCAAAGAAAATGCGCGCGAATGCGTTTGCAGGTTTGGACGAATCTAAACAAAACGGCGAACAAACTTATGCGGGAGAATTAAATTATTTATTTTTTGTCCTCCCTTTGTGGGTTTGTTGTGTTTTAGGTAATATTATGGAGTTGACAGAAGAAAATGTTTTAAATTAATCAGTGTTTAAGAATGCAAGAAAAAATGATGTCCCTATTAGCATCATTTGGGCGGGAAATTTCCAAAATAAAAAAAAAGCGAAGTAAATTATAATTTTTACTCTTCTTTGTGCGTAAAAATTTGGTTGGCACTATCTTCTTGTTTTCCGCAATTTTCTCTTCTCAATAATAAATATATATGAACTGAAAACTACTGAAAATAATTATGGGAACAGCACAAACGTTCCGTTTGTTGTTCGGATTGTGGAAATCATAAAAGATCGTTTGTCGTTCTGTTTGACTTTCGGTTCGTTGTTATGTTTGTTGCTCGGTTTGTTGTTCAGGTGTGTACGAAGCTTTACAACTTAAGCAACAATTTTTTGGCGAATAAAGATTAGTTTGTGATGTAATATTAGAAACACAAATTTATATCATATCAAATTTATGACAACTTAAAACCAAGAACGTGTATGTTATTGCTAAGAAATTATTAAGGAAAAGCGCAATTGCAGTGTAAATATTTATAATTAGATATTTTCGAAAGTTTATAAGTCCTCTATTGTAATCTTAATACTTAAAAGAAAATCCTGTCCATTAGCATTATAAGGAAATGGCTTTTACTTTATGAATAAGTTTCAATAACAATAGAATATCCTTGCTTGTTTAATTTACTTCCTTTGAGTCATATTGCTCTAAGGGTTGTTACATTGGTCATTAGAAGTATGTAATAAATAAACAATTACCTACTGTTTGAGAAGGGGTAGTGTGAACCAATAAATAAAGTAAGAAATGTAAATTCCATTTTAGTTTAAAATTTCAAGTGTTGTGAAAATGCCACCTCATCTCGGTGCTGATTTGAAAGCGCGGATTGTTTCGGAATTAGCGGCGGGCCGTAGCGTGCGTGAAATTTCACGTATGTTAGATATACCAAAAGCACCTGTAGGGCATTACCGAGTAAAATGGAATCTTGAACACACTTTGGAAAGAGCCATCGGAAGTGGTAGACCTAAAGTATCTACACGTGCTCAAGATCTCGAGTTGTTTCATTACGTAACAGAACAACCATTTGCTACATACTCCAGGGCTATAGCAGATACACATTTTCCCGGATGCCGTATAACTGCACAAAAAAGATTAAAGGAGATGGGAATAAAGAAGTATAATGCTGCTGCGAAAGAAGTTCTCAGTGACGAAAATATGAGACGTCGTCTGGAATTTGCAAGGCGATATGTGAACGAACCTTTGGAATTTTGGAATCGAGTGATTTTTAGCGACGAAAAACGTTCAATAGCCGCAACGATGGACCACTAAAAGTTTTTAGAATGGAAGGGAACTCGTTACGAAAATAATCACATATGTCCTAAAAAAACGAAGTGGTTATTTTTCTGTGAATGTGTGGGGTTGGGTTAGCGCGGGGTCCAGGAGTTTGTTGGGCTATCGATGGACGTCTTGATTCTGCTGCGTATTTAGATATTTTGGAAACTATTATGAAACCTTCAGTCGAAGTGTTTTTTATCCAGACGAAGATTATATTTTCCAACAAGTAAGTATTCTTATTTCACTATACTTTCTCCAAAAATAGTTCGGGATCTGTTGAATTAACATTTTCATAATGTATTTTTGTTGTTAAAGAACAACGCCCTTATTCATACTTTACGGGTTGTGCGCAATTGGATACGAGAAAATAACTTGGAGCTGTTACCCTGGCCAGCAAAAGCCCAGATTTTAACATTATCGAAAATGTTTGGGCTCGAATACTTGCTGTTATCCGAAGACAACAAGGGCCAAATTTTATACCAGTAAACCGTAATGCACTAATTGCAGCCATTGATACCGCATGGGAAACGATTAATATTAATTATATTGATACCTTGATAGCGTCAATGAGCAGACGCCTCCAAGAATGTATCAATAATAATGGAGGTCACACCCATTATTGATTTCTTATATTTATTTATATAGTAATACCTTTATTTAAAAAAAAGTTTTCATTTAATTTTAAACTATAACTTGGTATCTTAATTATAATTATGTAATAAATTCTTGTCAAAACTAAATATATACGTTGACAATAAGAATTGCCTTAGTTTTTATTTTCACTTTTTATATTAACTACAGAAAAAATGAAACGTCATAAAATATACATTTTGTAAGGACTAAATATTATGAATAGAGAGTTTAATGATTTTTTTAATAACTTACAATAATTAGTAGGTTAGATTTATTTAAAATAAGTAATAATCAGTCAACCCAAATAACCATGTTTAGTTTTTTGATTTAATTTAAAAGTTATTGCTTGTAAACGTAAATTATCTTATTTTCTAAAAAACGTGCTTAGTGTAATGATTCATTCTACAGTCCTTCTATAAGATAAACCCTGCTGAGACTACCTGCTGTTAGAATTGTAAATGATACCCTTAAGCCTGCTTCACAATGTGCAAACTTTTGTTTACAGAAATTGTGGTGTCCAAGTTTTAAATTTTCATGAGTGTACGTGCATACGTTAAAAAACACTCCACTCCAATATTGTTCAAATTGAAAACACTAATAATAGAATTTACTATTACTTAATGAGCTTTTGCAATGATTTCTGATTTTTGAGTTAAATCCCTTTAAAAGTAATTTATGAATTTGAAGGCAACGGGCTAAAAAGATGTGCACTAACTTCCCTCCCCACTTTAAAAATTATTTAAATTTTAGTTTTTAAAATATTTGAATTATAAGTATTTTATGAACAAGCACAATATAGTAGTTCTGATTTTTGAGCATTACTTTTCTGCGAGTCATCTCAGCATTTGGAGTCGTTGTCAAGATTGGAAATACCTTGAAATTTGGTCGTATAAAATGTTAATTGAATTATGCGCACTTAAGTTACCCCAAATCTAATTATAGAGCACCATTGCTCTGCAAACCACCCTCGTCACTGTAATCGACTCCACAATATCATATTATTATTTATTTTTTGTAATAAAATACATGAATAAAAGATTCGATTTTTTACAACTTACAACCAAACTCCTTATATACAGGGTGTCCCACCGGGAACGCCATCGATAGATTATAGAAAAACTGTACATGGGAAAAATTTGAAAATTTGTAGTATACGTAAATCGACGGCGGCAGTTCCGTTAAAATATTTTAAGATGGTGACACTTTTGGTTATATCGGAAGTAGGTGTCATGTTGCTTATTTTAAACGGAACATCCTATATATTATTCTATTTTTTGATTTTGCACAAAATTGTAAACACATTTTGTGTATAATGTCCTATACCTAAATCTATCTGTTTTGGACTTATTTTTAAATTTTTATGTCAAAAATGACGCTTTGAGGCCTAAACAAATTATAAAATTTTCCTATACTAATGCCTTTATTATTTAATTGAAATAGGTTTTTGTAGCAGGGGACCTATTTTAGTGGGCTATGTCAATATTTTGATAATAAATTAATACAGGGCGATCAAAAAAGGATTAAATTAAATTCAAAAACACGTCAAAAGTCAATTTTTTAAATGCAAGCACCATGTTTTTATAATTTATCTTATTTACCATCAAAATAAGGTTGAACTGGTTTAAGGTTGTCTATTCAAAAAAATTCATGGTTTTCTGAAATATTGGCAATTTAACATTTTTTTGTTGCACGAATGCTATTGATTTCGTTTTAATATGAATGGTTATTCTAGTTAGCCATGATGGCGTTAGAAAACAATCATCTGTCAAGGATATGTCAAACTGTGTGTATCAAACTAAGGAATGCCAACAGTAATCTGTACACCGACTGTGAGTGTTTAGGTGCATATTATGCTTGAAACACACGTGTGTCGATAAAGCCAAATAATTACTTGTACAGTATTACACACGCAACAAAAAGAACACCTGGCCTTATCGACACACGTGTGTTTCAAGCATTTAAAGTTATCGCTTTGATAACGATATGCACTTTAACACTCACAGTCGGCACAGTAACTGCAACACATGTTCTTAATATAACTTTATCACATTGTCCATAAATAATAAATCAATTTAAGTAATCTTCGTTTGTATAATTTAAGCGTCCCGGCATGATTATTGAAAATTTTTAACAGTTTGACATATCTTTGACAGATGATTGTTTTGTAACGCCATCATGGCCAACTAGGAATAACCATTCATATTAAAAGAAATACAATAGCATTTGTGCAACAAAAAAAGTTAAATTGCCAATATTTCGAAAACCATGAATTTTTGAATAGACAACCTTGTACAAAGTCAACCTTATTTTTGATGCTAAATAAGATAAAATTATAAAAACATGGTGCTTGCATTTTAAAAAATGACTTTTGATGTGTTTTTGAATTTAATTTAATTCTTTTTTTTGGATCGCCCTGTATCAATTTATTATCAAAATATCGACATAGCCCACTAAAATAGGTCCCCTGCTACAAGAAAACCAATTATTCCAATTAAATAATAAAGGCATTAGTATAGAAAATTTTATAATTTTGTTTAGGCCTGAAAACGTCATTTTTGACATCAAATTTGGGAAAATAAGTCCAAAACAGTTAGACTTAGGTATAGGACATTATACACAATGTGTCTAGAATTTTGGGCAAAATTCAAAAATAGAATAATATATAGGGTGTTCCATTTAAAATAAGCAGTAGACACATACTTCCGGTATAACCGAAAGTATCACCATCTTGAAAATATTTTTAGCAGAACTGCCCCAGTCGATGTTAGTATACTACCAAATTTTCAAATTTTTCCCCTGTACAGTTTTTGATAATCTATCGATGGCGTTCCCGGTCGGACACCCTGTATAATTCCCTTTCAATAAACTACATAAACCACATTTTCTTAAATTACTCCTTACATATATTTCTCTTTCCCTCTCTCATTTTCTTTTCTTTTTTTTATCACTTTTTATCAATTCTATTCCCTGTCCATTTTCTCCTAATAGTATCCTTTCCTCCTCTATTCGGGCCGCAGTTCCCCACAATTTTTTTTTAAATGCTCTATATTCTTCCACCCTTTGCTACACATCCTAGATATTCTCTCCTCATCATTCCTCCAGTACTTATTCTGTCTTTTTTCATTCCCGCATCTAAACCTCGTTTTTGACTAAAACCAGAATGGAAAAAAGATACAATCGATTTTCTAACCAAATTCAAAACCATTACATTTAGAGATTCGGTTTTGTGCGTTAGGCGAAGAAAGACGTACTATGAAGTGAAGAGAATTTACATTAAATAAATAATACTAATAATAATTTTATTTATTAATTTAATTAAGTTACGTACTTAAGAACGTTATTAAGTAGATTGAGTTTTTTTGCGGAAGTTGGATAACGATGTATTTGTGCGAGTGAAGATAAAGGTTTGAAAAGAATTGTGCGATTGATAGGAAATTTTAACCTTTATGTGGCGGAAGAAATAATGTAACGTAGAAGGGAGGTGGTACCTAGGTACCACCGACTCTTTTCGTGCGTTCGCCGTAACGTTATCGTATTTTTGTGCGGCTGCGCGTGACAAGTACATCCATTTTGCGTTAGTGTTTGTTGTGATTTACTCGAGTGTAGTTTTAAAGAATAGAAGATGCCTCGCACTAAAACTAATATAGCAAATGCATCTGATGGAGAGTGTAGTAAAACTTTTAAAACTATAATACGCGTTGCTCCGTCGTTGAAAGTCTCCCATTTGACTCCAGAGGATTCCTTCAAATGGATAAGTATGTTATAATTATTCATTTTCCTTGGGCAATATAACTATGTTTTCGATATAGAATAAGAGAAGAAGATATTGTGAAGTTTTGTGAAATGTCTGATGAAGAGATTAGTGAGACATTTGAAGATAGTGGTGACGAAGATTATGTGCCGCCTATAAACGACGAAGAATCAGATATTGAAGATGTTCGTGTAGGAGAACAGATTGTTATCGAAAAGGAAGTGGAAGTTAACAGTGACGAAGAGGAGGAACTGATTACCGAAGCAGAAAGTGCAACATTGCCATCAGTAGCTGATGTGTATTCTAGTACGGATTCAACTATGTGGAACAAGACACCGTTTCCGTCATCTCAAACACGAGTGTATAATATCATTCGAGAGTCAGGTAATAGTATTCTGTCTGAGACAATAGTAAAAATAATTCCTTTTTAACTTCATTTGAATTTTCTGTTTGCAAATTTCAGGAGGGCCGAATTGTGTAACCACACTGTATACTCGTACCGACACATTCAATGCTTTGGTGACACCTGAAATAAAATCAATTATTATAAAGGAATCCAACCGCAAAGCGAATCAAGTGCATTATGATTTCAATAAAAACTCACCTTTAGCACCTAAACTATGGAAACCTATTACATATGAGGAACTTGATGCATTTTTTGGGATCTTGCTTATGGCAGGCGTTCATAAATCTAATACTGAACACATTGATGAATTGTGGAAGGCAGACGCATTACCATTGTACAAGGCTGCAATGAGTAGAGACCGCTTCAAACAGATTCTTCGTTTTATTAGATTTGATAATCCCACAACACGACCAGCTAGAGTTGCAATCGATAAAGCGGCCGCAATAAGCGATATCTGGTTGATCCTAAACCAAAATCTCTTAAAGCTTTATAAGGCGAATGAACATCTAACTGTTGATGAACAGCTCTTTCCCTATCGTGGACGAACAAAGTTCACTCAGTATATCCCCTCAAAACCTGCTAAGTACGGCATAAAAGTATTCTGGGTGTGTGATGCATTATCTTTTTATCCGTGCCAAGGTTCAATTTACACCGGAAGATTGGCAGGTTCCGAGCGGCAAGCAAATATTGGTGAAAAAACTGTGATGCGCTTATGTCAACATTACAAAGGTTCGGGGCGTAATATCACTACTGACAACTTTTTCACATCACTTCCTCTGGCTCGCATGCTAAAATCTGATGGTCTCACTCTCGTTGGCACACTAAGCAAGAATAAACCCTATATTCCGAAAGCTCTTCTACCAAGTAAGGAACGACCCGCTCTCTCAACTCGTTTTGCTTTTCATAGAGATGCAATGTTATGTTCATACGTACCAAAAGTGAACAAAGCCGTAATGCATTCTACTGATGTAATTGATGATACTTTGAAGAAAAAACCTGAGGTAATTTCTTTTTTATAATAAAACTAAATCAGGTGTGGACGTTATGGACAAAATGCTGGGAACGTATACGTGCAAAAGGCGAACAAGTCGTTGGCCATTGGCTTATTTTTTTTCAATATATTAGATGTAGCAGCTCTGGCCGCCTATATTATCTACACAGAAAACAATCCCACAAGCTACCAGAGAACAAATAAAGACGAAACTTTCTGAAAGATTTAGTTCAGATTTGTGTTTACCTGCGGTAAACCTAAGAAGTGAAAATCCAATAGTATTGCGTAACCGATCTACAAAAATGCCATTGAAAGCGTCACAGGTGTTTATCAGGAAATTCCATTACTTCCAATACTTTGACTGACAGAGATTCTTCTGGACGTATTTCAGTAAAAGGTATATGTAAAATGTGTTATCGCGGCGACAAAAAAAAAGAAAAACTCGCAAAAGGTGTGCTATTTGTAAAAATCCTGTATGTCTCCAGCACACGAATCAAACAGTGCACTGCCTTGAATGTAGGTAAAAGATTGTTATAAACATTATTTTATATTTTGTCATATACTTTTGTGAATATAATAACGACTACAATAATATGGTATTGACAATACTTCTGGTTTTTTACGTATTTTTAGTATTGAATATTAGGTGGTACCGCGGTAACACCGTCCGCCAGAGTCGTGATAAATAATCCTATAGTCAAAATAATTGGAGTCAATATTATCCCTTACGTCTAAGATGTTCTAATAGTATGTAAAATGATCTTCTTAAAGATGTCAGGAAGGATCAATTTGATGGGGCTTCATGGAAACCTAAATTACTAATTTGTACATCTTAAAAGTACCCGGGTACCACCTTCAGCCACATAAGGGTTAATGTAATGTACAGATTTATTAACTTGCAAAAATACATTATTTTTTTAATTTAAAAGATTTGTTTACTTTTTAAAGAAGATATTATTTAGTTTTAAATTATACTTAAGAGGGATGCCTCAATCAGAGGAAACGAGTCCGAGACAAAGAGGAAAAAGCAAGAAAAAGAGGACGTGGTATGAAATTTTTAGAAATTGTAAAGGTGGTCAGATCTCCGAAAAGGGAGAAAAAAGTGTGTATGAGTAGAGAGGTAGAAAATGAAGATTATGGAGGGTTATTGGGGCTGTGCAAAGAGATGTTACAAGAAATAAAATCAATAAAATCAGTACAGGAAAAAACAAATAAATAAAAAAGGTAAAGAAGGAAATAAATAGAATTAGTGGAAAGTGGGAAGAGAAATTTTAAGAATTTAGAAGAAAGAATAGAAAACTTAGAAAGAAAAACGGAAAAAACATAAAAGAGAAAAAAAATGAGTGATTAAAGAGCTAAACATCTAGCGGAGGAAAAATAGAAGTGAAGAAACAAGTAGAAGACATGTTGAAAAATAAGATGGGAGTAGAAAGAAAATAAAAAAGCAATAGAAATAAAGAAAGAAATAAGTGATAATAAAGGTGAAAAATATGAAAGGAAAAATAAGAATCTTAAAAATAAAAAAAAGTTGAGAGGAATGAGAATATATGTAGATGACGACTTGACAAGAAAAGAAAGAGATATACAAAAATATAAGAGAGAAAGCAAAACAATTAGAAAGAGAAGGATATCAGGAAAAACTAAAAAAATAGTCTTTAAAAAAACTAGAAAGTAGGGGTGAAGAGGGAGTAGAAGAAATAATAAAAACTAAAAAGACCATAGAAACAAAGTGGAAATAAAAACAAATAGACAAGATTTTGAAATTATTTAGGAGGTTTAAAATGGTGGGATTAGTAGAGACCTAGTTAGAAGAAATCGACTGAAAAACTAGAAAGAGAGACTACCAGGAGAATATGCGTAGAGGGTTTAGTTTGCCGAAAAAATCAGAAAAAAAGGAAGGGCAGAAAGAGGATAACTACTGGAGTAAAAAGGATCGGGAGAGTAAAGAAAGAAGAAAAAGAAAACAAGTGCAAGGAATTGTTAAAAGGTTTATGACAACAAACGAAGGAAAAAATTACGTAGTGTTAACGGTATATGAAAGAAAACAGAAATAATATCGAAGAAGTACTGAAAGAAGAAAAAGTAGGAAAAGTAATATTAGAAGGGGATTTTAAAGCAAGAATAGGAAAAAAAGGAAGGGATGATGGTAAATGTAGAGGAAAAAGGAAAGTGTCAATAGATAAAAAATAAATGGATAAGGGAAAATACTACTGGAGATATGTGAGGAAAAGGGATGGACAATTTTAAATGGAAGTATGGACAAAAAGGAGAAAGTGGGAGTATACATACATAAGTGAAAGAGGAGAATCGTTAATCGATTTTGTGATAGGGAACAAGAAGAAAGCTTTGTGGAAAATATACAAAATTAAACTAGGAGAAGAAGAAGAATCAGATCATCAACAAATACAAGTTTTTTTTAACGAAAAAAAAATGTAAAAGGAAAAAAAATGGATAATAAAAAAAGTATAGAAAAATATAAACAAATAATGGAATACGACCAAGAAACAAAGAAAGAGATAGAAGAGAAAATTGAAAAACATTGTAAGAAGAATGGAAGAGGGAGTAGAAATGAAACATAAAGAAAAAATGAACACAAATGGGAAGAACAAGTTATTGGTGAAACGGAGAGTGCAAGAGAAAAAAAGAAAGAAGCAAGACGAGAGAGAATAAAATGGAAAAAAAGGACACACAACTTTAGAAGAGTATAAGAATTTAATAAAAGAATATAAATAAATCTGTAACAAAAGAAAGGAGAAATATAAGAGAGAAGTGGAAGATAAAATAAAAAAAATTAAAATGAAAGAGACATATGGAAGTTTATAAATAGAGAAAGAAGATAGACAGAAAACCAAAAATCAGAAATAGAAGAAAATAATAACACTATATATAGTTGTTAGAAAGGGATACAACAACCATAAAGAAAACGACGGAGAAAAAAAAAAAAATCAAGGAAAAAATAGGAAAAGTGAAACTAGAAGAAGTGCTGAGAAAAATGAAAGGTGGAAAAGCAGAAGGGACGGGACCAAACACAGGCAGAACAATGAAAATATGCAGAGATTAAAAATGAAAAGAGGATGAGATCAATACTAAAGTAGGATATGGAGAGGGAAGAATTACCTGAAAAGTGGAAGAAAGCAATAATATATCCGATATATAAAGGAGGAGAGAGAAGAAATGTACGAAATTACATAAGAGTGAGTATCACGCAGGGTACAAGATCTACGCAGAGATATTAAAGATACAAAGTGTCAAACAAGAATTGAAGGAAAAGTTGATAAATTTTTTGGACCAATAAAGTACTTAAACAGAGATAACCTGTAAGCCCTAGCTTATTCGCTCTATACATAGCAGATATGGTAGAGGTAATGAAATGTAAACAAAACGGTAGAGTAATAATAAGAAATAAGAAAATATGGGTTCTGGCACATACGGACGATTTAGTGTTGATGGCAAGTAAAGAAGAAGAAATAAGAGGAGCAATAGAAGTAGTGAAGAAGTACATAGAAGGAAAGGATGCAAAGCGAATGTAGAAAGACAAAAATAACAGTGTTTAAAAAAACAAGAAAGAAGGAAAATAGAAGAGAAAAAGTGAAAATGGGGAGATTAAGTGATAGAGAGAGTTAACGAATGGAAATATTTAGGATATACTATAAAATATATAATAATAAAGATAATTAGTAAAAGGGTAACAAAGTTGTGGGGCAGGTGTAGGGAATAGAAGAGAAAGTGTTTGGGTTATCATAGAAACATGGAAACGGCTTTTTCAGAAATTAGTGAAAAGTGTTATGATGTACGGTGCGGAGGTATGGGGATGGAAGGGTGGAAAAATTGGAAAAGGTACACAAGAAAAGTATTGGAGGTAGACGTTGGGGCTAGAAAAAAAAAAAAAAGGAAACACCGTCATATATAGTTGAGGAAAGAAATAAAATGGAGAAGATAAGAGTACCGGTTGGTAAGATAGCAATGAGGTATGAAGAAGAGTTAGAAAAAAGGAAAGAAAATACAATTCTAAAAGGAATGTTGGAAAGAAGTAGAAAAAACCAGAGAATAAAATTAGGACAAGATAGAAAGAAGAATATATTATGAAAGAGTAGGATATGTCAGAGAAGAAGTAAAAAGAAAAGAGCAAAAGGCATAAGTATAGAGGACGACATAATGAGAAGAGATAAAAAGACACAATTTTAAAAAGAAAAAAAGGAGAACAAGATATAACGAAGGATATGGAAAGATTATGACTAAGAGAGTACCGAAATATAAACCAGAAAACAAAAGTTTAAAGACGAAAAAAAAGTGATATCAAGATTTAGATGTGGGAATGAAGAAAATGTAAACAGTTGTTGGGTAGAGGATGCAGAAAGAAAGTGCAGAATGTGTAGGGAGGGATGGGAGGACTTGCAGCATTTGTTGGAAAAGTGCGAACAAATGAGAAGAGAAGAAAAAAAAAATGTAATATTAGGAGAAAAAGGGGAAGAGAGAAGAATGGATAAGGAAAGTATTAGTAAGAAGAAAATTTTATGTGGAGGAAGGAGATTCTAAGTTTTGGTGTTGGGTTGTTATAAAATAGGAACGTTTGTTAGGGATGTAGTTTAAGTTAGGAGACTAACCAAACCGTTTGTAAATGTTATATTAGACAAACTAATAAAAATATTTATCTATCTATATATCATTTAGAGATGAACGGAAGCCTTGTGATATGTGCAATTGACAGAAAAGAAAATATATAGTCATTTTGCATAACAATCTAATCTTTTAACATTAATATATCAAAAATTAAATTATTGACTGTAGTTTCTTAAACAAAATCTATTGAAATTTGTGTTATTTATTAATTTTTAGGTTATTAATAAGAAAATTTTTGATTTATTTTTACCGTATGAAGTTTCCAAATTAAATTTTCCGAGTTCTAAACTATTTAATGTTATGTATTTTCTGTTTTCCTTGTCACGTAAAATGTTATTTTTATCAACTTCTACACCTGCAACTATTAAAGACGTAATTAAAGATAAAGCAAACATATGACAATCAAAATCAAAATAGCCGGTCTGCATTTAGTTGATAAATGTCGGTCAAATGAAAATGTGCTTGTGTAGTTTGTTGTTCGGATTTGGATTAAATGGGGTAACTTGAATCAAAAAAGGTAGGAATTCCAAAAATGTCTTATATTTTCCCATTCTTGGCCTTAGTCGAATTACAATGTATAAATTTTTTTTATTGGCGGTTGGCGTTTCTGCGAACAAATGCTTTCAAATTACTATATGCATATTATGGTACTACTTTTTTTCTGAATTAACGTGATTCAGAATACATCAAATATTTATATTTAGGAAAACGGAATGTTGAGGCATTCATTGTTTTTCTCTCCACTTATTGCTGTCATGATAATCATATTCCGCGACGTAACTAATGTTTATGAGTCTCGTTGCAAAATGTTAAATGAATACCTCAGTCAGCATGTTAATAAACTTCGATATGGAATGAAAAATTCCTACACAAAAGGAGAAACGAATTCTAAAAAGAAAATACTATTCAGAAATTAGATAATAACTGCCATGAAACTTCTACTGTGCTTCGCAAATTTCTGTGTTAGAATTGCAACGCTTTAACTCAAATTCTGTTAAAGTAGGTAAACAATTACGTACAGAGTGACTAGTAAAGTCCACAACATGTCGATTTTCAACCAAACTTACAGTTTGTTTACTAGGATTTACTATTCTGTGCCGTCGTCGTTGTCCATTGCAGGGTTCCCGCTGGATTTGACATGTAATTATTATGTATTTTTTAACGCTGATTCCGAATCTGCACCTCACTTTTTAATACCTCGGACAGTTTTCGAGATATTCGACAAATTGCAAAAATAAAAAATAGTTGTGAAATGATACAGCGAACCCAAAGTGCAAACAAAAACCTGAGGGGCGTGGCTATGGCGTCGCTTCAGTTTTGACGGTACATTCAGATTAACAATTTTTTTTTAGTTGTCAAAATGAAATAATTTTAGGTTAGGTATCTAATTTTTTATATCACAAGATTTTGATCTGCCTTCACTGTTGCAATAGAAAAATTCTAGCAGGGAAAATAATTTTGATTCTTAGAACAGTTTTTGTGGCAATAATTAATTAAAATAAACAATCAATGTAAGACAAACAAAATTTAATAAATATTTTGATTCTTTAACTTAATCAAAATAATATATCACCAAAACAATAATATTAAGAATTTAACTAGTAAACTATCAACTACAAAGGCAGTTTACAATAACACAATGATAACACGGTTTTGGAATCAAATCACATTATCAGTAGTAATACTTTTAATTAGTTAATAATAAATAATCAGGTTATACATCGATAACTTGTTGTATAATTTCAAAGAGTGTCCAGTACACGATGTGTAATTATGCAGAAAGTTTGAGATGTATAACCGTACTTAGTTTTGAAGTACGACCTGTATTTGATACGAGATTGTTTTTGAGTAAATTTAGTTAAAGAAGAAAAATTTATAAAAAAATTATATATGGTTACTATGGAAACGAGAATATTGCAATATTTTCAGATTGGTGGAGTTACTCTATGTATAATCAAATAATATCCGAAATTATACGAGGCAACTTAACTAAATTGAACGTTCTGATTTTGTAGTAGTAATAACACGAAAAAATAATCGGTTAAATCAGTTTGATTATTTGTACATTTCAATTAAAAAGAAATTTTGTTTAGCTAACGTTTAGGCTTCTGATTAACTTTCTTAAATTTTTATGGTCAAATCAAATCAAATTTTATTGTTTTTATATAATTAAACAAAGGATTTGTTTTTTATATTTCAATACAATTCCTTAAACCTATCCAACTGTCCCCTCTTTTTTCCCCTTCTTATTGTTTCATTATTTTCCTTTCTTCCCGTTCCATCCTGTTCCTTCTTTCTACTACCTTCTTCATTCATTGTATCCCTTTCCCTTTTTCCCCAATAACTTCTTCCAATCCATTTTCTCTGGTCTCAGCTCTTCACATTTTTCCATCATATGTTTGATATTTCCCACTCTTCCCCACACACCTCTGCAATCCTCTTTTCTTCCCTCTTCCAGTATTTGTTTTCTGTTCTTTCGTTTTTTGTCTTAACCTTGCTATTAACTTTTTCTTCTAACCCTTTTCTTGATGTCAAGAAATACTTCGGTATTTCTTCCGCGATTATTTCTCTTGTATTTTTATTATATTCTCCCTTCTTCTATTTTTGTTGTTCTTTTTCTGTCCTTGTGTATCCTTATCCGTCTTATTATGTCCTTTACTAACTTTTCTTCCTCCTCTCTTATTCTTTTATCTCTTCTCTCGCGTAACCACCCCTTTGTTAATATTTCTTTCTTGCCTCCTGCCCATGTATAATTTTCTGCATTTCTACCTCTTTCTAACATCCATAGTATCTCTTTTTTCTTTTGTTTCCATCCCTTTTTCATACTTCATCGCTCTCTTTCCTGTTTGTATTCTTATCTTTTCTAGTTTTATCTCTTCTTCCACAATATATCCCGGTGTCCTTTTCCAGTCCCAATGTCTACCTCCAATATTTTTCCTGAATCTTCTCTAGTTCCATCCCATTCCTTCCATCCCCAAATCTCTGCTCTATACATCATAACGCTTTTTACTAATCTTTCAAAACCCATCTTTTCTCTCTCTATATTTTCCGAAAGTTCTTTTTCCAGCCCCCATGCTTCTCCTACTTATTCTATTTCCTTCTGTCTGAGTTTTCTTATTTGGTCTCTATGCTTGTTGTCGTATCTTATCACATACCTTAAATATCTGTATTTGTCTACACTCTCAATATCTTTCTCTTCCCACCACAATTTCACACTCCTTCGTCTTTTTTTTTTCTTTTTATTATTTTTGTTTTGGTACATTCACTTTAAATTTTTTTTCTAAGAACCTTCTTATTACTTTTTCATCATTTTTATCTCTTCTTTGTTTTTTGCTAAGGCAACAATATCTTCGGTATATGCAAACACCCATACCTTTTTCCTCCCTATTACGATCCCTCCCACTTCCAATTCCTCTTCTAAATTGCTTAATTAGATTGCAAACAGAGATGACTTAAGGGGCATCCTTGCTTTAGTCCCTTCTCCGTCCAAAATTCTCTTCTTCAACCTTTCTGCACTTTCGATCTACATCGTGCCTTCTCTATTGTTCATCTTTTATTGTCGTTTTTGTCCCCATTTCCCACATTTTTTTCATTAGTGTTTTTCTGTTCACGTTACCAAATGCTGCCTTATGTTTATAAACAAACCCCATACTACTTTTTTATTTCTATCTCCTTGTTAATTATGTGTTTAAAATAAAAATATTATCTATTGTCCCTATCTCTTTCTGAAACCATTTTGCCAGTCGGTATTAATCTCTTTTTTCTCTAACTCCTTCTCTAATCTTTCTCTTACTATTTCTGCATATATCTTATACCCTATGTTTATTATGCTTATCCTCTGTAGTTTTTAACATCTGTCCTGCCTGTTCCATTGTATACTAGACATATGATTGCTTCCTTCCACTTTTTAGGCATTCCTCTCCTGTCCATATTCTTTCAAAATTTTTCTTAATTTTTCCCTCGTCTTTCCCCAGTATGTTACCATTGTTTTCTTGTGTTCTATCCATTCCTCCTGCTTTTTTTTTAGTTTATCCATTGCTTTCCTCATTTCCTTTTGTCAATCCCCTTCTTTCTGTTTCTTACTTTTCTATTCCCATACTTCTTTCTTTTCTCTATTTCTTTCTTTTCTCTAAGATTTTATTTAATGTTCTTTCCATTTCTTTACTTCTATTTTAGCTTTCTTCTTTTTTTTCTTCTTTGTTAACACACTCCCATGCTTGTTTTTCATTTTTTTCTCCTATCCACTTCTCCATCTGGTTCTTATATTCCTTTCTTGGTTCTTGTAATTCTTTCTTTAAAATTAATTTTAACATTTTTGAATTTCTCTATTTCCATCCCCCTTTCTCCATTTCCTTCTTCCTCTCCTCTTCTCTTTTTTCCCGAACTCACATTCTCAATTCCACCAAATTTTTTCTTTTCTTACTTTTTTCTTCCTACTCTATACTTTCTTTTACTGTGTTACTATCCTCCCCATCTCGTCTTCCACTTCCCATCCGTTTCCGATCCTTCTCCATTCTCTGTTTATACATTTTTATACTTTCCTCTGTCCAAATTTTTTATTTCTACACATTTTCCTCCTTCCCCCTTTTTGTTCCTCTTCCTCTTCCTCTTCTCAAATGCTCACTTCTAGCGGTTGGTGGTCTGATTCCATTTTATCCCCTATTTTTAATGTTTCTATGTATTCTTTCCTTTTTCGTTTATTATTATATAATATATAACTGATTGTCTTTTTTGCTTATATATGTATATTCGGTTTTTCCACCTTCTTTAATATTTCCGTTTATTATTGTCCAGCCTCTGTCCTCCACATAACTTCAGTATTTCCTTCCTTGCTTGTTAATTTTTTTGTCTATTGATTTTCTGATTTTTACTTTTCCGTTTATTATTAATCTTCCCTCTTCTCCTATTCTTGCATTAAAATCTCCCCCAATATTATCTTTTCTTCTTCTCCTTTCTTTATTTCGTCCTATATGATCTTTTAGTCTTATCCATTTCGTTCCTATATATTGTCATGATGACAAATTTTTCTTCGTTTTCTGTCTTAATTGTTGTTTTTATCATTCCTTTTATACTATCTTTTTTTTCTTTCTTTTCCCATTCTTTTCTTATCCCCACTATTATTTCCCTTTTTGCCCTGCCTCCTTTTCCAGCCCTTTCTGCACACTATATTTTCCATATAAACTTCTCTTGCATTTATTATATTTATTATAAATTTGTACAAGTAATTGCATACAAATTACAAGAAGCAAAATTGACAATGACGAACATTTTAAGAATAGATCAATTATGTAATTGTTTTATAAAAGTGTAGACAAAATCAATTACACAATTATTTTTACCTATTAACTGTTATCGTCACCTCTTATTTCTTTATCTGATAAACCAGTGTTTACCACGAATGCCATATTTTCAACCACTTCTTCTAATAGAGCATCTCGTTCCCACATATCATTAGCTAATCGATAGACATGACTGCAATGGTTTTAATGCAATGATAAGGAGACAAGCTCAGTAGAGTGTGCCTATATTTCTTCAGTAGTTCATTGACAAAATAAGTGTTTGTGTAATTAAATTGTTTGAATAATCTTTGTCGTTTGTTTATTTGAACGCTATGATATGGTGCGTTATCTATAACAACAGTAACGTTTGCAGGCAAATTTGCCTAAATTAAAATCATCTCCACAATTTTGTTAGAACCATCACTCTTTTTCTTCTTTGATGGAGAATTTAATATTCCACTTTCAGCTTTTTGAGTTTCATTCCTAATAACAAAATTATTTATTTACCAATTCAGCTATTACGTAACACATATTTACCTTATTTGCTTTATGAAAGTGATTGATTTTCCAATTGCAGCTAATTTTGTTGCCTTTTTTAAAGGAAATGACTACACACCTGCAGCTTTCTGTTGATCGAAGAACTCGATGACAGTTTTAGTAATGTTTCTGGCTTTGGAATGAACAGGATTTGTAAGAAACTAATAATTTTTAACTATTTAAATTAAAATTTTAATTATTCTTAAAACATTAAAAATAAATTAAGAAATTAATTAGTAAACAAAATTAACCTTTTTGAGGTTAGATACAGCTACTACGCAATAAAGTATTGGTTGATTTATCTGCTATTAGAAAACGTTTTAAAAATAAACTAATTACAAAATCTAATAAATTGATTTTAAAAAATTTACTTCACACCATACTTGATTTGATAATGTGCAAAATAAAGACGCATTTAACTTTTTTATTGATGATGATAGTGATGGCACCATCTATACGTCAGTTAAACAAATGAAATGTCAAACTAATTAAACAGCCCAACCTACTTAATATTAGTAGAAATAATTTTGTTCGTTTTTTACTTTTTGATGATGATCGTCGGCCAAAAATATTATACAAATTTTGTGTGTACCTACAGTGATTTTACGGCGCTCAGATAATGAGAAACTTGCCTTTTGGGCTCGTTCCTCAAACAAAGTCATTGCCGTAAAATTCTAATTTCCACACCATATTGTTAATAACTATTACAATTTAGTAGCAAATAGATTACTAAATGTGTGAGACTAGTTTTTTTTTTAATTAATTATTTATTTATGGTTTTCAATTACGTACGTTCCCAATTTAGTAGGCAGGGTCAAGAAGAATTTAAAAAGTTCTTCGGGTGTTTCACACTTTCTTCCTTTAGCAGCTTGGGCCACCATTGTCTCTTTTAATCCTGCTATCAAAAAGGATACGTTGCAAGAAGGCTCAGTTTAAACTGACATGGCTTTAACAGTTTTATTTTGGCATAGTAATACTCTTTGTACGACTCGTGCGTATTCTTTCTTCGATTTATTATTATTTCTACTAGTGATGCGTAATCCTCCTTATTCTGAAACTGGTTTAATAAACGCTTTTTCCATTCATCCCATGACAAAGACATGTTCTTTTGATTGAATCAACTAACTTAGGAATAACATTAAATATAGTTGTTGCATCATCCCAATTAAACATCTCCTTAAGTTGATTAAGCTGTCTAATCCACTCAAAAATGTGCAGGTTTTTATCTGCGAGATCGAAGTTTGGCACCAAATCAGTTCGTACATTTGGACTAGTTTTGGATACCGTCGATACCGAAGAATTCATTGTGCTACAGACATCAACAACTTGACCCTGGATTCGCCGCAAAACCTCTTTTATACGCAGATCTGACATCTGGTCGACGACAGGAGGTGTATTTGAACTGGCCATTAGTTTAAAATGCAATAAAGTGGATTTACCATGTAGGCTTCTAACTGGTGCCAAATTGTCATCTCCATTTGGAAGCAGGTCTAATTTTCCATTCACTACATTAATCAGTACACTAAATTAGTTTGATTAAACTTTTCTATTTGTAATGTACAATGAGTTTTGGAGTGAATCAATAAAATATTTCGTTTCTGTACCAAATAGGTAATATCAAAATTAATGTGACCTTGTACGCTTGGTATACCAATTTCGGTACAAGAAATTGTTTACAAATTTGTCACGTTTTTTTATATCTTTCCAATAACACATTGAACTGACATTACAATAATACTTTCAATTATTTTTGTTTGCCATTCCTTAAACAAAATTTACTACATCAGCGTCAAAACATATTTTTGTATGTAAACACAATATGTAATAAACACGTTACCACGGAGCACCTTTATAAGTTGTTATCGAATTGAAAATCTAATTTTTTTGTTTAAAAAAAACGTTATTGCTCTCCCTTTTATCCCAGTCAATAGGGCAAATAATTAGTAAATTTTGACAAAAATAATAGTAGAATATCGCCTGCGCCATGTAATTGTAAATAGTATAAAGTACCTTAAATTCATGTTTTATACCGAAAATGAATTGTCATTATATAGTTAATTAACATTTATATGCAAAGAAACGTGTTTTTTTCAATTTTTTCTCCTGAGTGAAAAGTAATAAACCAATGTTAATGGTGTAAAAAGGAAAGTTATAGAAGATAAACATACGAATAAAATAAGTACTAATTGAACTCAATCAGGTAATAACTTTTCAAGAAAAATTGGAAAAAATAAAATATTTGGGTTTTTCTTTTTAAATTCGTAAATCCGTTATTTTTTTAGATGTAGCATAAATCTTTCAGGAAATAGGAGGTAATAATACGTACTTAAAATGTGCAAAACCTTGCAATTGTTGGGCAATTAGTTTATGCACAATTGCAATTTAAATTTTTAAAGCAATATATTCAATCGAGGCTGAATGCTCTTGTGATTATCCAATTGTCAAAAATAAAAAGGTATTGTAAAGTTGAAATAAAAAGGAACAAAACGTATATTATCATTTTTTGATAAAATGATATTTAATACTAAAAATGCATGCAAAGATGACTGAAAATGAACGAGTGTAAGCATACGTCGGAGTAGTGGGAGTACCCGTCCGCTAACGCCGTTTGAGGAGATTGAAATCTATATAAGCGCGTTGCGGACGGGCACTCCTACTAATTCTCCGTTTTTTCTCACTTGGCCATTTTCAGTCATCTTTGCATGCAGTTTTTGCCTGTTAAATTTCATTTTATCGAAAATCAGGGTATACGTTTTGTTTCTTTCTATTTCAACTTTACAATATTTTTTATTTTTGATAATTAGATGATCACACGAGCATTCAGCCTCGATTGAATATATTGCTTTAAAAATTTAAATCGCAATTGTGCATAAACTAATTGCCCGACAATTGCAGGGTTTTGCACACACTAAGTACGTACCATTACCTGCTACGTTTTAAAAGATTTGTTTTACATCTCAAAAAATGACGGATTTACAAATTTTAAAAGAAAAAACCAAATATTTAACTTTTTTTGATTTTTCTTGAAAAATTGTTACCTGATTGAGTCCAATTGTTGCTCATTTTGTTTGTATTTTTATCTTCTATAACTTTCCTTTTTACACCATTAACATGGGTATTACTTTTCACTCAGGAAAAATAAGTTGAAAATAAACACGTTACTTTGCATATAAATGTTAATTAACTATAAAATGACAATTTATTTTCGGTATAAAACATGAATACAAGGTACTTTATATTATTTACAATTACATGGGGTAGGTGGTATCCTACTATTATTTTTGTCAAAAATATATCTCTGTTTACTGCACTAATTGTGAAAACCAAGTGCATTAATGTTCAAGTTCTGATCCCACTTCTGAAGTTGTAAGATTTGTTTTTTTTAATTAATTATTTATTTATGGTTGTCAAAAGGCAACTTTTAATGATAAGGATGTAATGAATTATAAACAGTAAAGATGCATTGCTCAACTATTTGGGGCACAACTGCGTAACTTCCAAATTGATCATACAGTTTCTGTCTGGACTAAAAGGATGGGGACCTTTTTAGGAGTAGAAACATGGAACAAGAACAACAAGACTACCGCCTACTGTTACTTAGAAATACATTTTTACGGATTTACCGGCCCCTGCCGAGGGAGATAAAAGCTCATCCTGTTTCTACACTCCCCCACATCACCTACCTAATTGCCTAATTTATTAAACTAATATTTTTTAAATCTCTTGACCCACTCTTACCTAGTCGCTGTCTACCTAAATATCTTAAAAACTATAAACATATACTTACTCTACTTATCCATGATCATGGTAACCAGCACATCCGGCCATGGCTTGCAAACGCTTCTATAACAGAGACTAGAACATACGGCATGTAGCCTGCAAGCTCATCACAATAATGCAAACCCGGCAGGTGTTTCAATCCGAGCATACAGCCTCCAGGTCATTTTTGTATTACATAAGACTCCCAAAACCATTTCACTGTCTAATCTTTTATTTTTATATGACACATATATTTATTTTGACACTTCTATATCAATTATTTATCAGCTTGCTTTTTAATTATTTTTATTTTCAACTTAACATTTTACTTTATTTACCAAAGTGCAACAAATGTTAACTTATTACCTTAATTTGAGTAACAAATTTTGATCTTGTATCTAACAAGTTTATCACCATTGATTCATTCAATAAATTTATTATTTTTATGAACTTGGATAATTTTATTCATATTGCAACAGACTTTCAAACTAATCTAATTTATTTTGCGCTTAATGTCAATAATTCACGAAATCCAAATTACTTCAAATTCTCAAAACAATTTCTAAAAAAACTGCAGTTACGAAAATAATAAATAGCACTGAAATTTTATTCCAGAACTATCGATTTCTTTCTTGAATTTTAAACGTTTAAGTAGTATTAATTCTCCATTCTCCAAGCGGAGTTAGTTACGAACTTTCTCGTCAAACCTGAATTTGAACAACCAACCTGGAAGCCTAGCAAAATTATTATCCAAATTTGTTCTGAGTATTTAAATAATTTTTAATTGCTTTTGAAATTTGTAAACAAACTTCTTTCTGAGTATAAACCATTTCCATGTCAAACTTCATCCTAACCTTAAATTTCCATAATTTACAAATTACAACTGTAATTATTCTGATTACAATTTTCAATTATGTTATATTTTACTTTGTGTGTTTTAGTATCGAAGACAAAGCGCTGCATATTATTTATAAACTTGTTGGGATGTCGGTTAAGGTTTAGTCTAATGCCTTTTAAGGGCCCTAAATAGAATATCTGCCGCAAACTTTACCATTAAATTGGATTAAGACTACTAGTATGGTCATCTGCGTGAATATATCACTATAATCTAATAATACCAAGTTAATATCAGTCAAACAGAAGTGTCTCTTACTATACCTACATTTCTAATAGAAATTCTACAAATTTATATCAAATTTGTCCGTTATTATCAATTTAATATTTTCTGAAATAAACAATTTGACTGAATTATCATTAAAAATGTTACTATTAGCAGTGGAGAATATTTTAACAATAAAAAGCTTGTTTAAGTATGCTTATGTCGTGTCTAATCTTCAAAGAATAAGCTATAATGTGCTTAAGGCAAACGTTAAGTTTTGATGTAAACTTCAGGTACCTAACTTCAGTTTATGTAGATGAAACACTGTCATAAAATATGTTGTAAGTAAAAATTTTAATTGCACGTTTAATTAAGCGTAACAGTTAAATTGCAATTTACTGGTACATAAAACCTCTCTGCTTTTTTATTTGTCGTTTTTAGACTGCTCTGAAGGTAAGGTTCTTTGATAAACCCATTTTTGATTAGCTGTATTTTCTGTTCGACTGATAAACGTCTTTTAAATTACATCGCTTTGAACATTGCCTTTCAGAGTATTTTTAATGGATTTACTTGACGTTAACTTTTTTTACTTCAGAAATTGAAAAATATCACCCTTAACCATGTAGACTAAATGTGTTGTAAAGTTTTGAAACTGGGGAACAAGTTGTAAATTTATTGTCGTCGATTAGTAAAGTGAAGCGTAGAGTTATTGAACGACACTAGAGTTTCCTTTGGAATTTATATGGTCTTTAAGAAAGCGGAAACTTCTATTGTTAGTTGTAGCATCAGAGTCTAGCAGATAAATTGGAACATTGTAATTAGTTGTAAACTGACCTTATTACTAAAACTGAACACTTTTACAAACTTAACTCTTATTGCACAATCGTAATTAGTTATTAACAATGTGTTAGCCAATCAGTGGACTTAAATTAAAATTTTAGCTAATTAGAGAAACAGTTGACTAACAATAGACTTACTTGCTGCGTCAGTTTTGGAGATATTCAATGATCTGCTACCTTAAAAAAATTAGCAGGCCAAGTATGTAAAAACCGTGTTAGAGTTTGAATAAAATGCCTAAATTGGTCGAAAAATTAAGTGCTATTTAAGTGCTTTATGTTTGCTATCTCAGAAGCACTCATAAAACTTTTTTTCTAAATCACTCATGGATCTACTATCGTTGGCAGATCAAATGTTAGAAACCACCTTGGACAATAAAATCGAACTTGAACACATCTATAAATTTAAGTGCTATAAGTGCTTTATGTTTGCTATCTCAAAAGCACCCAAAAAAATATTTTTTTTTCTAAATAACTCATTGACCTGCTATTTTTAGCAGAACAAAGGTTAGAAACCACATTGGGGTACAAAAACTAAACTTTAACAAATCTATAGAACAATAAGTGTTGCAAAACGTAAATAAGTAATTCGAAATAACTTAGCGTTTCCGACCTAACATAGCTACAAAATTTTTATCTTAAAATTTATTTTTATTTTTCTACATAGTCTCCTTGTGACTTTTCTCAGCAATGCTCCCATCTCTTTAATCCGTTCAAATAATACTCGGTGTTCTTCTCTGCAAAATAATTGTTTACGAAAGTGATTGCCTCCTATTTGTCCTCCGAGCGCAGTTTTTAGTTGAGGGAACAGAAAGAAGTCGCTTGGGGCTAGATCTGAAGGATAAGGTGAATGGTCAAGCAGTTCAAACCGTAGCTCATGGATTTTTGCTATGGCAACTATTGAGGTGTGAGACGGGACATTGTCTTGGTGAAACATGATTTTCTGTTTCTGCAAATGTGGCCGATTATCCGCAATTTCTGCCTTCAGCTTGTCAAGTAATGATGCGTAGTATGCTCCTGTAATGGTTTTCCAAGATAATCGATTAGGATAACTTTAAGACTATCCCAAAAAAACGGTCGCCATTTTTTTCCCAGCCGAAAAAACAGATTTTGCTTTTTGTGAAACCGGTCGCCTTTTGCAGTCTACCCTTTTGACTGTATTTTTGTTTCAGGCGTATAGTGGTGTATCGAAGTTTCATCTACAGTAATTAATCGGCGCTAAAACTCGGATTTATTGCGCCTAAACTGCGCCAACAGAGCATTGGAAATGTTCATTCGAGCACGTTTTTGGTCTAACGTTAGCAAACGCGGTACCCAACGCGCGAACAGCTTTCTCGTGCTTAGATCTTAATTTAATATTTGAAAAGCACGTTCTTTGGACATTTTCATTGCCTCTGCTATCTCTCTCGCTTTAATTCGGCCGTTGTCTAACACCATTTGCTGAACTTTAGCGATGTTATAGTCAGTAGTTACAGTTTTTGGACGTCATCTTCTTAGCTCTTTCAGCCACGCTTAAATTCAGCTGCCCAAAATTTCACAGTGGTAAATGACGGTGAAGAGTCCCCGTACACAGAGTCTAACTCATCTTTAATTTGCGTAGGCGTATTCTCTTTGAAAATCAAATATTTTATGACAGTTCGATACCCGATTGTCTTTATTTTCACAGAAATACTCACATCAAATCACTCAAACGACTGCCAAATAAAAACTGCTCGTCTAAAATGTGAAACTTTGATGTGTTGCTGTCAAAAGATGCACAACTACGTTCTCTGACTTTTATTGACGAGTGATGCTATCTTCACGTTAAGGTCGGAAACTTTTTAGACCGCCCTCGTACAAACCGGTTGCCAACTAGATGGGCCGTGTGCGAGTGTTCATTGAAAACGTTCAAACAAATGATAGGCAGATTAAACCCATTGTTCTGTCAATCACCTTTTAAATGATTTTATTTGGGATTATTAGTTATACTATTTGTAATAAAATTTTCACAACCTACAGTAATTTCGTTATTATTGGGACAATTGCACTTCTTTTTCTAATCATTTTGATAGCCAACTTCACATAAAAAAAAATAATCTAAAGTACAAAAAATGAAAAGTATTTATTTGTATTTGATTCACATTAATGCTTCGGTAGTATATTTAGGGTAGGGGAACCCTTAACATTTGGTTTGTTAAAGATAGCAGTTTAACCATTTATTTCCTCTGTATTTGAGTAAAGGAGACAAGTTGAAGCAGATCGGTAGTTTCGTTTTTATGTAAAGTTTGGTAGTTTTCCGCTTAATTTATAGAAAATACATAACCTATGTTTTCGCCATAAATTGTGGGAGTGTCACGCTAAGAAAAACTGCATTTTACTTTAATTCATCTAACAGAAAATTTTGGTTATTCCTGCGGAAATCTGATCTTAGTAACTACTTTACTTTAAATTGTTATTTATGTAAATTGCATTTTACTAATGTCATAACATAGATTTCACTCTATATTTATGGGTGTACTCGTATGGGTGTAATAGAAACATCACATAGTTTTATTGGATGCTCTGCTTTTACGTATAACCATATGGATTTTGGAACCATAAGTAGTGGACTTTTTTATGGTGATAAAACTTATAAACATTTGCAATCAGCCATAGACGACATTGGTGATAAGGACGAACATGTCAATGTTGTTCTCATTCCACCTGATGCTGATTATCTAACCGATGAAGAAGATATGGACGAAGATGAACTTCAAAAAGACGTTCAATCGTTTGATGTACCTGGAGAGATAGAAGACATACCCTAGTCGACTTTCGCAAATACGACAACTTCTCGTGAGCCTGAAAAAAAAGTCCTCGTGTTGAAGAAAATTTGCCCAACTGGACTGGAAACATTGTGGATATAGCTATGACGGAAGGACATGGATATCAAGTTTGTCAAAATAAAGTCAAAGAAGAAATTACCAAACTGACGCCCCTGGAGATTTTTGAATAATTATTTTATAAAGAAATGATAAATTTGATTACTGAACAAACTCTATTATATGCTAAGCAAAAAAAATAATCATACATTTACTGTATCAAAGAAAGATATATAAATATTCATAGGTTTTTGATCTTTAGTAAGTACCACAAATTACCGGGGGAGGGAAGCGCGATTGAGAAGATCTCTCTACCAGTGGTAAAAGATTGTATATCTACGGAACGGGATTATGAGATTAAAAAATATTTTTATTATGGGCACCATTCTTCAAAAAAATTTATTTGTGAAAAACCAGTTCAGTTCGGGTACAAAGACTAGATGATCTGCAACTCCACGAGTTATTGCTACCAATGCGACACATATTGTGGGGCCAACAAAATTATCGAGGATGTAACAAACCGTGAAGATCATACCATATTCTTCAATAATTATTCCACAAGCTATGACCTTCTAAAAATTTTTAAAGAGCGTGGTTTTACAGCACGGAACGGCGAGAGACAATTGTATAAAAAATGACCACTAAAAAAAAAGATCGTGGCTTCTTTGACTATCAATGTGACAAAAAAAATCGGTTCTCGTAGTTAGATGGAAAGATAATAACATTGTAACAATAATGACAAACTACGACTTAGTACAGTCTCTTAGTAAAATCAAACGTTGGTTTAACAAAAGCAAATGTGCTGCAACCCCATTTATTTGCGAATTATAACTCAGGAATGGGGGAGTTAATTTGCTAGATCACGGTGTAAATAATTATCGGCTGAGTATCCAAAGTAAAAAATAGTCGTGGATCCTCTAGCTAGACCCACATATTGGCACTAAGTGGAGTAAATGCTTAAAAACTGCATTGCTTAGCAAGCGGACGGATGGATTTACTACATTTCATTAGAGATATCGAGCGGCATTCAAAAAGACTACATTTTCCAGGTAGCCGACTTCTGTCCCAGAAAATATTGTAGAGGACACTGGAGGACACTTTCCGAATAAACTTGAAAAACAGTTGCGTCAGTGCCATCGAAGAGCAAGGTGGATGGGTTCTAAGTGCAAAGTTACTCTGTGTTTGGAAAGGAAGTTCTTTGTAAAGTTTAATAAAACCAGTTTTCTTTACAAAAGATTTTTTAAAACAACTTTAACAGTACGTTCATTATACACAATATTTACTCAAAAAGCTAGTATTAGCAGAATGTTAAGAAAAAAAATTTGGTGGGACCAAATGGGTTAATGTATTTAAAAAATAGTTTATATAATAATAATAATAATTTTGCTTAAATCTAAACATGTCCTAGGTTTTGATTTTAATTTGCCAAAATTTTTTATCATTCGGTCTCCCAAAGATAGCATATCAATGAGTTATTAAAAAAAGTTTTGAGAGTGCTTCTGTGATAGCAAACATGAAGCATTTAATTCTATAAATGTGTTAAGAAAAATATTTGAAAAAAAAATGTATACGTAAATGTGGACATAACAAAAATAATGATTTTTTAAAAAGAAAAGGAGGAGGAAGAAAGTAAAATGGTGGTAGATAGAGTAGGAATTAGAAAGCGTGGACAAATGAAAATATTTAAGATACAAGTTAAGATACGATAACAAGGACAACAGTCATATAAGAGAGCTAGCAAAAAAAGGTAATAGTATAGTAGGACAGGTATGGGGAATGGGAGAGAGAGTGTTTGGAAGCGATATAGAAAAAGAAGGTGAATTTTTGATAAATTGGTTATAAGTGTTATTTGTTACGGGGAAGAAATATGGGGATGGAAATAGTGGGAAAAACTTAAGAAAATACAAGAAAAATATTGGAAATGGACAATGGGGCTGGACAGGGAGACACCCGGATATAAAGTGGAGAAAGAAATGAAAATTGAGAAAATAAGAGTGCAGACGGGAAAGATAGTCATAAGATATGAAGAAAGAATAAGAAAATGTAGACAAAATTACCAAGACACATTTTAGAAGAAAAAAGTTTAAGAAAAAAATAATAGCAAGGTTAAGGTGTGGTAACGAGGAGAACAAGAACAAATATTGTATAGTATATGACCAAAGGCAATGTAGGTTGCGTGGAAAGAAGTGAGAAAATATAAGGCACCTAAGAGAAGAGTGTGTGAAATTAAGGGACAAATAAAGGAAAGATAAGATATTATTTAGGGAAGGAGGAGAAGTGATGAATTACATGAAAGCGGTGATAGAGAAGAAGATTGAAAAATTAAAGTAGTTTTTATAGAGTGAGGATTTTTAATAGGGGAAGGAATGTGAATTTTTTTTTGTTTATGTATGTAAAGTTTATTGGATAATTTTGAAACCGAATTATTTTGTTAATTTTTTTAAAAACAGAAAAATAAATACATACATAATATTAAACCCAAGTGAAAGTGAAAATATAACTTGAAGTCGTCGGCCCACAAACTTTCAGCTTACATTTAAATATTTTTTTGTAAATCTTAACACCTTAACAAATCCTGTATTTACTTTCACATTTGTAACGGTTGTGGTTTACAAAATAACGACGGCGATGTAGCGCACTAAGTTCATGGAAGATAAAGTATTTATAATAGTTAGAGCAGCAGCGTCCAGCTTTGTCGTAAAATGAGGTGTTTTTAAAATATTCAAGAAAAATAGATTTTTGTCTAACAAAGCGTTACCTGCTGGGTAAAAAAAATTGACCAACAGGAGATTAACAGGTTTTACTTAAGGCCTAATACGCTAAATTAAACACAAACAAAAGAGAAAGACAAACAATTTAATAAAACAACAACCAAATCTTAAAATACTAGGAAAATATGACAGAAATAGAAAGACTGTCGCATATAATTACGTACGTTAGCAGCAGCTTTGCTTAACAAAAAATAAGGTTTGCAACTAATGTGCCGGATTTCAGGTGAGTTTTAGTTATACCCAAATTAAAGTTAACGTTCCAATTGAGGATTGGCTACTAAGAAGGCTTTGCGTACACATATCACTTACACACGGCGATTTAAACTAGGATTAAAGAGGTAAGTACCTCCCGGAAACCCAAAAAGCCTTTTGTTTTTGCGACAACCGCTCTAAGTAAAGCGCTTGAACCCGTATTAAACTGGTTAAAAAAAACGTTAGGTTGTAGAGCGTACACCAAATAAATATTTACTTAAATACTAGAGATCAAGCCGTTGTATGTCATATGTACTTGAGCTTTATACGCATTATCTCTAAATAAGTTAAATAATAAAACTTAGCAGTAATCTGTAGGATGCAGTTCCGGGAATGAAAGTTTTCTGTTAGCGACGATATCGACAGTTCGGGAAGTTAGGTAACCCCAGGATTCCTCTTGGAGGAGGTGTGTTAAGACAAACGGAAGCCGATGATAGGCTCCCTCGATGAAATTATTTCGCATAACTAACCTTTGTAGACATCCACCGGTTGTCTGCAGCCTAACTAATGCGAAATCGCGCAACGTGCTAAAAGCATACGTAGCAATTATAATTAATACAACCAAGAAAGAAAAGAAATCAAAGTGTACTCACGGTAAATTTAGCCGGATTTAAACTTAACCACCAATTTGAATTGGAAATCTTGTATTACACATTCATAATTTTTGTGGAAATTTTAACTTTAAGATGTACGCCGAATTACCCGTACGTACGGAAGAAAAGCAGATGTCTGCTGTTCGTCTAGGAAGCTTAGCCGAATTTTATTTTCCACCAATAGAAATTTAGAAAAATGCGAGCCAAATACGACTTTTGTCGTAACATATTACTCGCGACATACGTTTTAAGACGGCTCTCGACACACGTCGTACATTCGAAAAATAAAACTGTAACACATTATATTATTCTTTTTTTAACTTCTCTATCACTACCTTCCGATAAGAAGTTTCCATTTTTATGTATTTAATTTGATTATATCTATAGATAGTATTTTAAATCAATAGATTAATTTGGTAACGTAAAAAAAACGAAATCAATTTATTGCCTTCTAAAAAGAAATCGACGATAATTCCTTTAAAATATTACTAAAATCCTTAAGACGCGCGAGACAAAACGTTATTTATTGCACAAAATTGGGAAGAAAAATGTATTAAGAGCAAATTGCATCCTTGCAGAATGTTCCAAAATTTATGCGAGAGTTAAAGATACAAGATACAAATGTCGCTTTATGATGAATTTACACTTGTATGCTAAAGGGTTGATAAATTGCTTTTGTTACGTGCACAAATGTTTCCTTTGTCGCAGTCCACAAGTTTCGGGTTAACTTGCTTTCTAACAACTGTTTCTTGGGTCAGTCAATTAAAACTTTTTTGTTGTAAACAAATTTGTAAAATTAATTACATTTTGAGGCGAACAATCGTAATGTTACCGGTTTGAAGTGACGTTTTGGAAGCAAACGTCTTAGTTTAGTTTTAATTTTATTTAAGATATTTTTGCACAAAAGATGGTGGAATTAAGAAAGCAGTTATTTTGTATTATTCTGAATAAGACTTGTTTGTCTTATAAAGTAGGTTTTTTTTCTTTTAATAATATTATTACTTGTATTTACTGTTATCAAGCTTATGTTTAGGTTAAAAATTGTAAACTGTTAACTTGTCAGTATTCACATCAGGTATATAAAATTTTTGCGTCACTACAAAAACAGTTAACAATAATATTTCTCAAAAATTATTTACATTGAACATAGTAAAGATAACAAATATTGTATGGTTACATAATACTTGGTAAACATACGCAATATTATTGCCTGTAACTGTATTCGTTTTATTTGCAATGCCGCGTACATATTATTCAATATTTGGTGATAATTACAGTACAGACTTAATTTGTTTAAAATTCTAATTCTTATATGATTGCGCAAATAAAATATACTAAATTGATTTATTAGTTTCTAATTACAAAAGAACATTTTCAAGTTATTTAGTTTTAAAGAACCGGGAACGGTTGTGTATTTGATACATCCTTGATATCAAAGAGATTTTATAATTAAAAAACTTTAATTACTTCTTGTGATATAGATCGGTTTCTACAGCTTCTTAGTAGATATTGCGATAAATATAAAATATTATATGTACCAATTTTTATTTTCAAAATTTATTTATTGACAATATATTTTTACAGTCACACTCTATCTGTACGTATATTTTACTCTTAAATAATTTATTCGCAAATAAAATCTTTTTCTTTTGCGAATACCAATATTTAAACACAAATAAAACGTTAATAACATTTATTGTTTCGTCGTGCAATTATCTAAAACATATTTTTATTGATTTTCAAAATGCCAATCATAAATATTGATGTTTGCTCAATGTGCGAAAATGATATTGAGGTGTCTGATAAGCCTATAATTTGTGAAAATTGCAAAAATGCTACTGACTGTACAAACCTTAGCCGGCCTGAAAAAACGACTATTCTGTCTGAAAAAAAGTGAGTGTTTTTCTTTTGCGAGAACTTGAAATCAGTCATAATTAAATTAAAGAAGAAGTAGAAGAACTTAAGGATAAGTCTAGATATAGTGAGAACCCATCGACAATTGAATCCGTTATGGAAGAAATGTACGGTCGGAGACCTAGAGAAAAAAATGTAATTGTTTATGGTCTGCCGGAGGAATCTTCTGACAATTTCAAAAATCATGATGAAAAGGCAGTAAAAGAACTAATTGATAAAGTTGCTCCACATATTTCAGCAGAGAACCTGAAACAATTTAGACTTGGAAGAATTGCAGATTCCTTGAAGCAAGACCTTTAAAGGTAAGACTTAAAAACGAAATTGATTGTCTTAATTTACTTCGTTGTGTATCAACTGCTAAGCGAAATTCAGCAATTAATATGGCCAATTCAGTATCTAAAGACAAAAGTCCAATGAAAAGAGAATTCTTAAGGAAACTTAAACAAACGCTTAGCGAAAGAAATACAGCTGGAGAAAAAGATCTGACTATAAAGTATATAAATGGTATTCCAAAAATTGTACTTCTCAGAAAAAAACTAATAACTGGCAGGCAAACTCCTCTTCTTATTTATTATCAAAATGTGCGTTGGTTAAAATCTAAACTAAAACATCTTTCTCTTTCTGTATCTTGTTCTGATTATGACATACTTATATTAACTGAGACAAATTTAAATGAACACATCAAAATATCTGAACTTGGACTTCCACAATACAAAATTTATCGTTGTGACAGAAGTGTAGATACTAGTAATAAAATTTGTGGCGGAGGTGTTATGATATTAGTGCATAAAAGTTTAAAAAGTACCCAGATAATATTTCAAGAAAAATCAGTCGAACAAGTGTTTATCTCTGTAAATTTTTCTCATGGCAACATTCTTTTGGAGGCGTATACATACCTCCTGCTTCAAACATCGAAAAATATGAAAAACACTGTACATCTCTTGAAACTATACTATTTGCCAAAAATGTGTACAGAGAAATTTTTATATTTGGTGACTACAATATTCCAAAATTAAATTGGTGTTGTCCCATGGAGGTTGATAAACTTTCTGGTGCTGCGAAAGTACTTCTAGATTCATATACTTCAAACGGTCTCTTTCAAATTAATACAGTTACAAATGTAAATCAAGATATGTTGGATTTAATTTTCTCATCGATAAATGACATTCAAGTAGAAGAGTCTGAGCCCCTACTAAAATCTGAAGACTACCATCCATCACTAAAAGTAGTAATCAATAATAATAGTATCTTACATCTAAATCAAAATTCTGACTCACTAATTGCGATAAGAGACTTTGATAATTGTGACTATGGGTTGTTAAATTATTATTTAGCTTCTACAAATTGGTGTATCTTACGTAGTTTTAGTGTCAATGAAGCTTATAAATTATTTATAAGCATTTTAAATTATATCTTAGATTTAATTGTTCCCATAAAATTTATCAAGATAAATCACAATTATCCCGTTTGGTTCAGCAATGAGCTAAAAAAACTTGTAACTAAAAAAAATTAGCACATTTAAGATATAAAATATCCTTGTCGGACGATGACTATAACTATTTTTCGATTCTTAGAGCTAAATGTAATTCAATATCAAGACGTGACTACAAATTACATATAAAAAATGTGGAAAATTCTATTATATGTAATATCAAACATTTTGGAATCATGTAAATGCGTACCGCAAAGATAAATCCTACTTTCCCGATAAAATGTTCTTAAATGAAAATGAAGCAAATTCTCCATCTGAATCTGCTAATTTGTTTGCAGATCACTTTAGTAATGTTTTTAATCCTTTGACAAATACTAATGTACATTATAATATGGAAACAAACTTGTGTCTTGGCAATATCTTAATATCTGTTGAATCAATAACAAAAAATTGTCTTCCTTAGATGTAAAAAGGACCAGGTCTGGATGGTCTTCCACCCAAGTTTTGAAACAGTGTGCTACTTCTCTCTCTTTTCCTTTTTATATAATATTCAATAAGTCTTTATTATATGGTATCTACCCTGATGATTTAAAAATTAGTTATATTCTCCTCTTCACAAATCTGGTTCAAAGAGTGACATAAAAATTACCGTCCCATCACCATCCAATCTTCCATTGCTAAAACGTTTGAATCTTTAGTGCTAGATGTTATTAGACCTCAATTTAAGCAGGTAATTAGCTTTGATCAACATGGTTTTACTTCAGGCAGAAGCACTTTAAGCAATTTGCTAGTTTTTCAAGATTACATTTTAAATTCCTTTGATGATTTGGGTCAAGTAGATACATTATATTTAGATTTTGCAAAAGCTTTTGATAAGGTTAGTCATAATCATCTTATAGCTAAGCTTAAATGTTATGGCATTTGTGGTGCATTGCTAGATTGGTGTAAAAGTTATTTGTCAAACCGTATACAAAATGTAAAAGTTCAGTACAATTTTTCCAAACCTATTTATGTCACATCAGGAGTACCTCAAGGATCTCTATTAGGACCATTCCTTTTTCTTATATTTATAAATGACCTTTCTTTAAACATAAATTCATTAAATAATAAACTCCAAACCTCTGTTAGACATTTACTTTTTGCAGATGATATCAAGTTATTTGTCAAGATATCTTCAGTTGCAGATTCTCAAAATCTTCAGTTATTTATTAATTACATAGAGAACTGGTGTACTGAAAATCGTATAGAACTTAATATTAAAAATGTAACATTCTTACCTACTATAGAATACATGCTCCTATATTACATGATTATTTTATTCAAGGAAAACGTCTCTCTCGTGTAAATACAATCAAAGATCTTGGTATATATTTTGATTCCAAATTAGATTTTACTGTGCACATTGATACATTAATAAAAAGATGTAATCGACAGTTGGGCTTTATTTTTCGTTTCACTAAAGACTTTCAAAGTCCACATGTCCTCAAATATTTATTTACAACTCTAATTCGCCCCTCATTAGAATACTGTTCCCCCGTTTGGTCGCCACATTATGTTTGTCATATTAATAGAATTGAAAATATTCAGAAGAAATTTCTAAGAGTTCTAGCATATAAATTAGATCAACATCTTCCAACAAGTACATCTTCATCTCTTGCCAAGAACTTAAATTTGTCAAACTTAAAGAATCGTAGAACGTACTTAGATCTAGTATTTCTATACAAAATATTTAATTCACATGTTGATTGCCCTGATTTATTAAGTAAGATAATACTGCATGTGCCAAATATCAGTACTCGCTCAACACATCTTTTTGCAAAATCCTTTTATAGAAGAAATTATCTATACAATAGTTTTTCCCTCGATCTTTCAATGCAGCCAATGCTTCTGGAGATGTTTGTTTTCTCTCACCTTAGCAAACTATAAAAACGAATACATGCATTAGTTTGTGAGTAACTATGTTTATTCTGTGTTCTAATATTAAATATTAAATGTATTGCGATGTTCTTATGTACTTTATTTTCAATTTTTTTGTTTTTGGTTTTTCAATTTTTGGTTTTTAAACTTATCTACCTTTAAGAATGTAAATGTATTTTATTTTGAGTGCAATAATTAAACACACTCTTTGTCTCTTTATTGCTGACTCTGATTTTAATTTTTATTTTTAGTATTAATATTAAGTAGAGTTGTATTATGAAATAGTTTAATTTCTAATATTGTATCTATTGTATCTAGGGTATGCCTGCCCCTTAAATAAATAAATAAACAAATTATAATATATTTTTTTTTATTATACACATTTTCTATACCAATTTTCTTCTTACGTTTTGATATAATTATTTGAATTTACTATTTATCATTTTTTCATATTTTGTTGTTTCTATCTTTACTTTTTCTTTTTGTAATTTTGGTATTGATCAAAATTTATTGTTTAGAGTCAATTTTTGCAGTTCTCGAATCATTTTGAAACTATATTATTTATTTATCAATTTATTCGTATGGTACATTATAAATATTGTATTGTGATGTAAGTGTTATGAATACTAAGGTGGGTAAGGGTTGGCATGTTTAGGTTTTAGTGGTTTTCCTAAACCTTGAAGCAAATGCTTTGCCAATTCATCAATTCACTATTGCATACGGTTTAGTCACCACACTATACAGGTTTATACTGATCTTGAAACTATATAAGAAGTTACTTCGACTTTTTTACAATTTCAATTTTCGAATCATTTCGAAGCTATATAAGAAGTTTCTTCGACATAATTTTTTGCAAGTTTATTTTGGAATCATTTCAAAACTACATAAGAAGTTAGTTTTTACAAATTCAGTTTTCGAATAATTTCGAAACTATAGTATAAGAAGTTACTTTGACATAGTTTTTTTTACAATTTTGGTTTTCGTACTACACCGTTTCTAGGATAGAAAGGGGAAAATACAGTGACATAAAATGGAACTCACCTTAATCAACCCCCTAGGCCCCACCTACCCTCACTAAAAAAGTTTAAATAGCAAACTTCTACTTGTAATACATTATTGAAAAACCTATAAAAAATGCTATACAACGGTATAAACAATTAAGAAAAATGCCAACAGTTAACTGTAACGGCATGTGTGTGTTAAAGTGCAAAGCGCTATCTAAGCGATAGCTTTAATGCTTGTAACGCACGTTGCCGATAAAGTCAAGATAACTTGTACAGAAGTACACACGCAACAAAGGCTTTATCGGCAACGTGTGTCACAAGCATTAAAGCTATCGCTTAGATAGCGCTTTTACACTTTAACACACATGCCGTTACAGTTAACTGTTGGCATTTTTCTTAGTTTATACTATTCATACGTGTCAATGTTTACACAAGATGTCGCAAAACACACATTTTACTTAGGTATAAATAATAATTGTACAGGGTGAATCAATTGTAAAACCTTGCCTTAGATGGATCATTAATGAAGTTTTTGTTGAACTACAAATTTGTTAAAATATTAATAAAGTAAATGTTCAAATGTTTTGTAAACAGTGGAACCCACTTTGAACATTTGATATTTTAACAAATTTGTAGTTTAACCAAAACTTTATTAAGAGGGGCATTTACTTAACGCATAATTGAGAATTGCAAGTTATACAACACACATAACGTAAGAGGGGTTAGACGTAAGCGGTACGCTTGTTATACCAAACGTGTTAAAAGTTTTAACAATTCGGATTCATTCGTATGTTATAGTTACAATGCAAGCGATTTCGCGCAAATTACAATTGGCGTGTATATGCGCTTTCTCGATGCAGGTGGTTATCTTTTTACTTAGCGATTTTCTTATCTCTTTCATAACATGGGCATGAGTAATGGTATTATAATACATGAAGCTGAAATAGGATACGCTCGGTAAAAAATTAAATTGAGATTAGGAATTAGTGTCATTCAATTACATATACATATAGATGACCTGAAAAAAAATTTTTAACAAAAAATGTTGAGGATGTACTACATTTATTTAGGCATTTGATTTATATACATAAATATGAAAGAAATACGGAAACACAAAGTTTCACAAAGAAACCACTATTTTACAACACCATGTCTTGTTATGGAAAGCGTGTAATCTTCAATTTTATAAAATTTGCTACGCATTTAATGCTGTACAAGATGAACTGCAGTAATTAGTATCTATACAGGGTGATCTGCGTAGAGCGTGCATTAAAAGTGTTTTAACTTGCAGAATAATCAGAAACTTGAAATTCGGTACGCGGTCATAATCGATCATTTTCGTTCTACCTATTTTCAGACCTTCAGCTATACAGGGCTTTCAACTTTCTTATTTTAAATACAAACCTCTAATTCTTTTTACATGAATCAATTGGCATATAATCTGAGTTTACATAACCTAAATTATGTTATCTTATCCTTGATCATTGTTAACATGTCATTTTTTTCTAAAAAAATGGTCTTTGTAATAGTTAACAAAAAACTTGTATCTCGCAAATTAGTTGAGATTATAAAATTAAATTTATGGAGCAGTTGGCTGGAAGTCCAGGATTACTGCTTATGTCCTACTGGTGATTCCATCTTCTACCACAAGCAATTTTCAAGTATCACAATAAAAATGATCAAAAAATCAATTTTTCAAATGGCACCTTTGGTTTTTTATTTACATCATTCAAAAGAAAATTGAAAATTTCCTGTAACCAATTCCTCCCAAATGACGTAAGAAAAAGCAGAAGGTGCTATTTGAAAAAATTGACTGTACCCATATGGTATAAGATGGAGACACCAGTAGGACATCATAAGTAAGCCTGGATATCCAGCCAACTGCTCCATAACTTTAATTTTATCATCTCAACTGATTTCGAGATACAATTTTTTTCGTTAAGTATTATAAAGACAATTTTTTTTTGGAAAACAGTGACATATGTCAAAAACGGTCAAGGATAAAATAACATAATTTAAGTTATATAAACTCAAAATTATATGCCAAATTATTATTATTATTATTTCTTTCTCAAAACGTCAAAACGTACGTCAATTTTCGTTAGAGTTTTTTTGTATGTGTTTTAGGCGTTTTAAATACAAATATAAAATATGGAAGGTGATCAGTGCCTTACAGTACTCCATGGTCAACAAGAAAAACATATTGTTCCTGAGAATCACCACTTTGGTTTTCGGACCTGGTCATCAAGACTCTCCCGGATAATTACAAAAAATGTATAACACAATTTCACAAAACATTATCACACACTAATACCATAAGTATAAATAAATGAATGGCAAATTGACTCATGTGAAAAGAATTATAAGTTTGTATTTAAAATAAGAAAATTGATAGCAACTTTTGTCACACCCTGTATAACTAAAGGTCTGAAAATATTTTATATAAAACGAAAATGATCGATTATGACCGCGTACCAAATTTCAAGTTTTTGATTTATCTTAAAGCTAAACAACTTTTAATGCACGCTCTACGCAGATCACCCTGTATAGATACGAAATTGTATAATTACATTTTAAAAAAATTAAAAATGTCTTTGTTGTAAAAGTAAATAAGCTTTAATCTTTGTGTAATTCATCTTATATATCACTCTTTGAAGTAGTATTTGTTACATTTTTTTGTGTTGATTTTATATTTGTTCAATAATTTTAAAGTGCAAAATTTAAGTAAAAGTTGTAGAAATTGTTCGGAAATTATAATATACAACAACTTTTCTTTGATATTATAATTTATATACAGTGAGGTTTTTTTACAACTGAAGATTACAACTATTTTGCCATTGCTTGACATGAACTTTTTAAATTTGAACATAGGGATATGGTCATAAATTTTAATAAGCAGGCTTGCCATATTGGTCAATAATTAAATACATTAAAATTTTTGACCAAATCATGTTTTATTGCAAACAAGTAGTGCACTATTTACCACAAAAACAGATAAAATTTACTTTCACTTTTGCATTTATTACCGTAAATTGTAAATAAACATTATGTTTATGTTTTAGGGGTCGAATATTGTCTTTATCGGAAATACTAATTTTTTTTTAATATTTACTTTATTTTCTATTACTATTCTCAACCCTGGGTTCTGCAATGGCAAGATAATAAAATAAATATTTCTGGGATGGTGAGCATGATTTTTTTTTAAATAACAATTTTATTAGTTTTTGTTACTGGTAGGCATGCATAGTAGGGTTCTATACCAAAAAGACTATTTATATGGGTATCAGAAATGTATTTTGTATTATAAATATGTACAAAAAGCGAAAATGCAGGTACTACTCCAAAAGAACACATCTACCATGAAAATTGGACAGGTTCAACAAATTCTATTAAAGCAGTCATAAATGTGGAAGGTTTTCAAAAAAGTATTCAAATGTATAAAGCTAAATATCAAAAAATGATAGGTAATAACAAACAAAACACAAAATTAATATGATTTAAATTATTTTTCTCAAGGTGACGGAGACAGTAGTGTAATAGGCAAGCTGAGAACCATTCTTCCTTATGGTGTTAATTAGCCTATTGAAAAAGTTGAATGCACCAATCATGTATGCAGGAACTTTAACAATAAGTTAAAAGAACTTATCATTTTTTAGTAAATAGAAATTTACTTAAAAAAAACCTAGAATGGTTTCGTATTGCGGTTTATTGTGCTATCAAAAAAGAAAACCACAGAGTACACTCATGAAATTTAAAACTTGGACACCACAATTTCTGTAAACAAAAGTTTGCACATTGTGAAGCGGGCTTAAGGGTATCATTTACAATTCTAACAGCAGGTAGTCTCAGCAGGGGTTATCTTATAGAAGGACTGTAGAATGAATCATTACACTAAGCACGTTTTAGAAAATAGGTAATTTACGTTGCTTACTTAATTTTTTCTTTAAAGAATATATTTGAAGGTATCGCTAATTAAACACCATAGCTCGATTAATTATCGAATCAAAATTTTGTTTAGGAAATGTTTACAAAATAAAATTAGAAATAATTTTGATTTAAAAACGTCTACAAGCAATAACTTTTAAATTAAATCAAAAACTAAACATGGTTATTTGGGTTGACTGATTATTACTTATTTTTAAATAAATCTAACCTACTAATTATTGTAAGTTATTAAAAAAAATCATTAAACTCTCTATTCATAATATTTAGTCCTTACAAAATGTATATTTTATGACGTTTCATTTTTTTTGTAGTTAATATAAAAAATGAAAATAAAAACTAAGGCAATTCTTATTGTCAACGTATATATTTAGTTTTTTGACAAGAATTTATTACATAATTATAATTAAGATACCAAGTTATAGTTTAAAATTAAATGAAAACTTTTTTTTAAATAAAGGTATTACTATATAAATAAATATAAGAAATCAATAATGGGTGTGACCTCCATTATTATTGATACATTCTTGAGGCGTCTGCTCATTGACGCTATCAAGGTATCAATATAATTAATATTAATCGTTTCCCATGCGGTATCAATGGCTGCAATTAGTGCATTACGGTTTACTGGTATAAAATTTGGCCCTTGTTGTCTTCGGATAACAGCAAGTATTCGAGCCCAAACATTTTCGATAATGTTAAAATCTGGGCTTTTGCTGGCCAGGGTAACAGCTCCAAGTTATTTGCTGGTATCCAGTTGCGCACAACCCGCGAAGTATGAATAGTGGCGTTGTCCTTTAACAACAAAAATACATTATGAAAATGTTAATTCAACAGATCCCGAACTATTTTTTGAAGAAAGTATAGTGAATAAGAATACAATAGTTTCCAAAGTATTTAAATACGCAGCAGAATCAAGACGTCCATCGGTAGCCCAACAAACTCCTAGACCTCGCGCGCTAACCCAACCCCACACATTTACAGAAAAATAACCACTTCGTTTTTTAGGACATATGTGATTATTTTCGTAACGAGTTCCTTCCATTCTAAAAACTTTTAGTGGTCCATCGTTGCGGCTATTGAACGTTTCTTCGTCGCTAAAAATCACTCGATTCCAAAATTCCAAAGGTTCGTTCACATATCGCCTTGCAAATTCCAGACGACGTCTCATATTTTCGTCACTGAGAACTTCTTTCGCAGCAGCATTATACTTTTTTATTCCCATCTCTTTTAATCTTTTTTGTGCAGTTATACGGCATCCGGGAAAATGTGTATCTGCTATAGCCCTAGAGTATGTAGCAAATGGTTGTTCTGTTACGTAATGAAACAACTCGAGATCTTGAGCACGTGTAGATACTTTAGGTCTACCACTTCCGATGGCTCTTTCCAAAGTGTGTTCAAGATTCCATTTTACTCGGTAATGCCCTACGGTGCTTTTTGGTATATCTAACATACGTGAAATTTTACGCACGCTACGGCCCGCCGCTAATTCCGAAACAATCCGCGCTTTCAAATCAGCACCGAGATGAGGTGGCATTTTTACAACACTTGAAATTTTAAACTAAAATGGAATTTACATTTTTTACTTTATTTATTGGTTCACACTACCCCTTCTCAAACAGTAGGTAATTGTTTATTTATTACATACATCTAATGACCAATGTAACAACCCTTAGAGCAATATGACTCAAAGGAAGTAAATTAAACAAGCAAGGATATTCTATTGTTATTGAAACTTATTCATAAAGTAAAAGCAATTTCCTTGTAATGCTAATGGATAGGATTTTCTTTTAAGTATTAAGATTACAAGATACTGCCAACCAAATTTTTACGCACAAAAAAGAGTAAAAAAATATAATTTACTCCGCTTTTTTTTTATTTTGGAAATTTCCCGCTCAAATGATGCTAATAGGGACATCATTTTTTTCTTGCATTCTTAAATACTGGTTAATTTAAAACATTTTTTTTCTGTCAACTCCATAATATTACCTAAAACACAACAAACCCACAAAAAGAAAGGACAAAAAAATAAATAATTTAATTCTCCCGCATAAGTTTGTTCGCCGTTTTGTTTAGATTCGTCCAAACCTGCAAACGCATTCGCGCGCATTTTCTTTGATGTCGGAGAAAAACCGACAAGTTGCGGGAACGCCGCAAACCGTTCGTGGAACAATCAGGACTTGCGAATCTGTTCTAAAATTCGTACGTAGCACCGTCCAAATTAATGTTCCGATTGCCGTTCGGTTCGTTGTTCTGTTTGTTCCTCGGTTTGTTGTTCAGGTGTGTACGAAGCTTTACAATAAGCATATTAATATGAACTATATCTTATGAAAGGAGAGTTATGTAACTATAATTAACGACTTAACGTTACGTTAGTAGATTCCATTTACTATTTACACATATTTTCTTGGAACATTCGATAATTAACTATCGGGATATGATGACCCTATACTTCGCAGGTTGTGCGCAACTGGATACAAGCAAATAACTTGGAGCTGTTACCCTGGCCAGCAAAAAGCCCAGATTTTAACATTATCGAAAATGTTTGGGCTCGAATACTTGCTGTTATCCGAAGACAACAAGGGCCAAATTTTATACCAGTAAACCGTAATGCACTAATTGCAGCCATTGATACCGCATGGGAAACGATTAATATTAATTATATTGATACCTTGATAGCGTCAATGAGCAGACGCCTCCAAGAATGTATCAATAATAATGGAGGTCACACCCATTATTGATTTCTTATATTTATTTATATAGTAATACCTTTATTTAAAAAAGTTTTCATTTAATTTTAAACTATAACTTGGTATCTTAATTATAATTATGTAATAAATTTTGTCAAAAACTAAATATATACGTTGACAATAAGAATTGCCTTAGTTTTTATTTTCACTTTTATATTAACTACAAAAAAAATGAAACGTCATAAAATATACATTTTGTAAGGACTAAATATTATGAATAGAGAGTTTAATGATTTTTTTTAATAACTTACAATAATTAGTAGGTTAGATTTATTTAAAAATAAGTAATAATCAGTCAACCCAAATAACCATGTTTAGTTTTTTGATTTAATTTAAAAGTTATTGCTTGTAGACGTTTTTTAAATCAAAATTATTTCTAATTTTATTTTGTAAACATTTCCTAAACAAAATTTTGATTCGATAATTAATCGAGCTATGGTGTTTAATTAGCGATACCTTCAAATATATTCTTTAAAGAAAAAAATTAAGTAAGCAACGTAAATTACCTATTTTCTAAAACGTGCTTAGTGTAATGATTCATTCTACAGTCCTTCTGTAAGATAACCCCTGCTGAGACTACCTGCTGTTAGAATTGTAAATGATATCCTTAAGCCCGCTTCACAATGTGCAAACTTTTGTTTACAGAAATTGTGGTGTCCAAGTTTTAAATTTCATGAGTGTACACCTTTCACGACGGTCAGCAAATAGGAAAAAAGTATATCTTTTGGGAGCAAATAAAGATAAATTGTCAGAACTGGCAATTTCAAATAACTACAATCTTCAGAAGATTTTTCAATACAAAAATTTATTTTTAAACGCATGAGTGTAAACACGGCTGTCTAAACTGTAGGGAGAAATTAGTCTATAAATCAATTATTTGCGAAATAATACCGTCAGATAGGGAAGAAATATTATTTGTTTCAGTAGAAAATTTTCTAGTACTAGCACCGGAATTTTCTTCAATTCTTTTTAAAATGTTAGTTTCTGCCTTGGGCGTGGAAACTGATGTAGGCCGACTACCGTCATCGTTCCTTAATTATAACGATCTAACTTTGGATAAACGTTGATGTAAATTTGTAAAAAGTTTGGCACACGGAAGTACCCGGTTTGGGAATGCTTTGGCATAAAGGCGACGTGTCTCATAAACATTTCCATCGGCTTTGCCATACATGAAATGCATGTCTGCCATTTTTGCGTTGGTATATTCTAGCATATTTGAAAATTTCATCAATGAGCAACAGCAACAACGACTTCAATAGCAACAATAACGCTAACAATGACAGTCACACAATGATTACAACAAATGCATCAACTAGACTGACTAAAATAAACAAATTTTGTTTTATTATTTCCATAGTTAACGTGATAAATACGACGAATCACTCCAACTGGGCTTAGTAATTTTAATTTCAAAAACTGCCTGTATTTCGGAAACGGTTAGTTTTTGGACATATGTTTATTTTAATTTTTTTGTTTGTACTGATGAGATCTAGAAGTGAGCCAAATATCGGGAAGTATTTTTTAAAAACCCTGTATAAGAAATTACTTTGACATAGTTTTTTACAATTTTAGTTTTAGAATCATATCGAAACTATATAAGAAGTTAATTCGAAGTGCAATTTTAAAATCATTTCGCAAGCATACACTGTGTCCAAAATCATGGGTTTGAAACGATACATATGCAGACTTGGTGGAACAAAATTTCCGCTCTTAATGGCCCAGAAAATACAATCTTAAAATATTGTTATTTCTAAAAGTCCTTTCTATTTCAAATTTATTTGTATTACACTTTTAAACTATTACCATTTAAGTATTTTTTTTAAGTTTAATATAAATTTTATCGATTTATTTATTTATTTATTTGTATGGTACATTTTAAATATTGTATTGTGTTGTAAGTGTTATGTATGGTGCCTCAAAAGATTAGTATAAATCTGTATAGTGTGGTGACAAAATCGTGTGCAATAGTGGATTGGTTCGTTTTGGCAAAGGATTTGCTTCAAGGTTTAGGAAAACCACTAAAACCTAAACATGCCAACCCTTACCCATCTTAGTATTCATATGTAATAATCATATATATTAAAATCTGTCAAAGTGGCACCGCCCTGGTGGATGTCCGTTCGTCCGCACGGTTTTTGACTTTGTTTCATTTGTGTCCGTCCGTCCGCACGATTCTCGAGTTTATTTCGTTTTATTACTGTAACTCATATGCTTATCGCATTGTCAATTTATTGTAACCCTTCCTACTGTACGCGTGCGTAGTATGCTGGCTCGTCTAGTATTAATTAAATGTGTTAACATTAAAGAACGTAAATGAGAACACAAAATATAACCATACAGCCATTGCATAACAACATTGGACCGGTCCAAGCCGTTCAAAAATATGTTGTCAAAAAATAAGAGCTGTATTTAAGAAAAGTTGATAATGGTTTAACGAAAACAAAACGTCGGGTTTAAAAGGAGAGAGGGAAGAGGTTGTCCAAAAGTGGTGATTGTAACCGGGTACTATTTTTATAATAATTCAGGTATAACAGGGGAAATAAGACAAAAATTCTACACTCTATAGCAAAATTTAAAAAATAATTTTTCTTTAAAGCGCCATATTTTGGCAACAAATTGACATACAAGCGTGTTTAACATTTAAAATTGTTGGAAATTTAACGTTTTACAAAAAAAAAATGTGGATGTGCTTTTGTCTTAGAACGTAAGAGAAAAACGATTTTGAGAAAAGAACCTAGAGAGGTATCAGTGTCCCTCTACCCTCTTTTTGGCAGAAAGTACTTGAGGTCTAAGAAAATGTTAATTAACCATTCCTGTACAACATCTTAAAAATTTATTCGAAAATTTAATATTTGAAACTACCTGTTGAGTTGATTAATACTAGAAACAACATTTTTGACAACTGTGCTTTAGTAATTCTGGTTTATAAGATGTCATAAAATAACATCTTTATTCTATATCAATTTTAGAGAGTTAAAAACCCAGAAAGGGTAATGGGTTGTAGTAAATGGCTGAAGTGTGCCTGTAGTTTGCTTGTTCTATACTTGAAAAGGTCAGATGTGATCTGTGATAAAAGTACCTTTTTGAATCAATACTTATTAAGACGTTCATAATTCAGATATTATTTTTCCTTTCTTACAGAACATATCAAGATTAGGCATTATTTTTGTCACCGGGCGTACCAAAAACGAATGTTTAATTTTTTTAAATACTTTGGAACGTTCGAAGTGTAAACGCTCCTCCTGTGTACACACTTCCTTAACCCAATTTCGCGGGCATAAATTTGTATGAGTTTCCGGCACTGATAACTCTAAATTGTCCACGATTGGTCGGCTGCATTATAACGTTTCCGGAAAACTTTTCTTAAATTAACCGTTCACGAGGAGAAGATAAACCCTCATCTGCAGATTTCCTTACTTTATGGTGTAATCAAGCTGATGATAGAAAATATCATACTACATAAAGACGAATTTTAAAATTTTCTAATAGATTGTGCTCCACGTAAACCGTTTAATAAGCACCGTCCTGCATTCTTCATGCTAGGGGACGCTTTGTATCAGAGAGGGTGGTTTATGTCTCCTTATTGTCAGATTGTACGACTGTTGCTGTTCTATTTATGTCTTTTGGAGGCCCTGTGCCGAAATAGCTACACGAGAATATTCTGTCAGATTCGCAGACTACTGTGGAGGCTCTTCCAGAAACCGCTAGTAAAATTGGGAGCAAGGGGAACGCTCATAAGGCTACGTAGAATGTTAGATGTTTGATCTCTTTTTAATTGCACGTGAACCTATCACTTAAGTAGAAGTCACCCCTTGACACCAACTATCTGGCGCAAACGTATAGAACTTATTGCGTATTATTTGTCGCTCGAATGTGTAATTGTCTAATAATCCCTGGAAAGTTAACTAGTCATATATAATAGTATTTAATACCTACGTGGTGTATAAGTTGTGTAAGAATTTAAACGTCAATCGTAATTAAGCCAAACGCTTTTAGTTTCATTGATCCCTTCGGTACGAGCTGGTTCCAAGGTTAGGTCCAAGTTGAACAAACGTTTAAACTTCGCGGTGACTGAATTAGTCTTAAAACTTCCCTTACACGTCTTCATTCAATTCATGTAATATGTAACGTTACTCAGTACTATAAGTGACATACATCCTAGGTTAAAATTTTTTTAAGCATTAAAACCATCGCTTAGATGGCGTCGTGCACTTTAACGCACACAAGGCTTTACAGTTAACTGTTGGCATTTACTTAGTTTATTCTAGGTTAAGTTCACCATAGGCGTACCTTCAGTACGCGAAAAATCAATTGCATATACGAGACAGTGGCGTAGCAGTGGTAAATATTTGGGTAATTATCTTAACTTTAACTTGTAATTCCGTGTAGTTCTAGTCATTCTCGTGTTACCTGAATGTTTAATACTGTGCGTTACCCGTTTTAGCTTGTGTTTATTCGTAATATCTTTGTGTTTAGTGGGTGCTGTTACCTATGACAATACATTGGTGTATTAGGGCGAATAAATTTTGTGTGAAAGTTTCTCTGAGTTTATGTCAAATTCTTTCGTGATTTGTTTCTCTTTTACTGTATATTCTGCTGCGGGCAGTTAGCTGCTGACCTTTGGTTCTGGGTCAGATTCTTCTCTACAGCGTTACTCGAACCCACACCCTACTCTCCACTGAGGGGCATACTTTCCTAACAACTGACCGTAACAACATGGAATACGGTAATTATGGTCAATATATTACAGTAGCCAGCCTACGTCTACTTTGTCAAGTAAACTTTAGATAATTTTAAAGAGGTGACTTGTTCCTCTATAAAAACAACGCATTTTTACACAATTAATAGTTTTATGCACACTATGATTCAATTTATATAAAATTATGGAATTTTTAGAAATTATTCCATTCAAACTGGCACTTACTGTAACTACTTGAATTAAATAAAATAATGTAATTATTGATTACTAATATTGAGATTTTTGTTTCAGGTTGCTATAGTGGGTTAAGGGTAAGTGTCTTTTTCTTGTTTGTTTAAAATTTAAAAGTAATTAACAGTAGTTCTAACTTGTGAAATAAAATTTAAAATTGTGATTGGACACCCATCTAACAACCCATTTAGCTATCCTTAAATTTATCTATCTAGGTATTATCTAGTTATCTATTTAACTACTTATCTAGTTACACATCTAAGTGGATACTTATGTAGCTATCCATGTAACTACTCATCTAGTTACTTATCTGGTTAGTCATCTGGTTCACTATCTAACTACCCATACAGCCGAACATTTATCTACCCATCTAGCTATTTATGTAACTATCTATCTAGTTACCATACCTATCTGGCAATCCATTTAGCTACTCGTCTAGCTACCCATCTAGCTACCTACCTGGTTATCCATCTTTTTTTGTTCGAGAGAAAAATCTTCGTGCAAGTACTGGTCGAGGTTGTCCAATAGTGTTAGGTTAGCCAGTTGTTAATACTGACCGACTACAAACCACCCGCTGCTTTCATTTTCTCTTATCCGGTACCTCCATTTGGCATTTCTTCAAATATGTAAGAGTACAGCTTAGCCTGTTCTAGATGTGTTGCCTTGCCTATGTGTTCCTGGTTTTTTAATTTTTAAATCTTTGTTTTTTGTTTATTTTTTATTTGTTTCTAGTTAATTTTCACTTTCTTCTTCTTTCTCTTCTTTCATGTATTTTTCATTATGTTTTTTTATTATTTTAATTATTGAATCCCAGTTTTATATCTTTTCAAGAAGCAATTCGGCTACGTTGCTTTGTGCGATCTAGCATATGTTGTTAGCTTCTTCTTTATTTTTGGTAAACTTTTGGCGCTTGAAAATGGTGTGAATTGAGTCATCTTTGTTGTTGCAATACTTGCAAGTATTATCTTTTTTCTTCCTATCCTTTTTAGGTAGGTATTGAAGACTCAGTACCTTGTCATGGCTTATATGAAAAAATAGTCTTCTGTCCATTTTTTATGGTTTTGATGTATGTTTTTGTTGCTCCTTCGTATTCGTCCTATTGCTTTTTGTTATTTTTTTTTCTTTTCTTTTGTCTTTATTTAGTGTTTTTTGTAGTAGTTTACATTTCTTTCATCTATTTTGAGATCTAATGGTGGGATTCCTGCGATCACTTAGATGGTTTCAGTTGGAGCAGTTCTATGTGCCAATGTTACTCGTAAGCATATTCTTCTGTTTATGGTTTCTAGTTTGTTTTATAAATGTTATACCATATCGAAGTTTCATACAGCACAGAAAACGTCACTGTTGCTGCGAGTAAAGGACCTTCTAACCTGGGCGTAATAATTCTTAATTTTTTATGGTGTTGTTTGTTGTTTTTGCTATTTTCTGTATATGTATTTTTTTTAATTGTTTTTTTAGGTATACTCTCATATATTTCAGGTATGGTTGGCTTTCAATTTGTGCATTATTCAAATTTATTTTTATTGAAATGTTACAGAGTAGGGGTCCGAGTATGGATCCTTGTGGTACTCCTGAGGTAATATCAATTTTTTTTCTTTGTCTATTATAATATTTTTATCACTTAAGTAGATTTTAATTATATTTACTAGGTAGTTACTTATTCTAATTTCCTCTAGACGTTTTATTGTTTCTTCCCAGTACGCTGAGTTGAAAGCGTCTATTGTAACTAGTAGAATTTGTTTTCTGTTTTTACTTGCTTTTTTATGTTCTATTGCACAAATATTTTTTAATTTTTTAAAGCGTCGTTCTGTACCCAAACTGGTTGTGGTTTGGAGTGTTCTTCTCTTTGAGTTTGTTGTCAATTTTATTTCGTATAGCTTTCCTATGACGTCTAGTAAGCATATTGGTCGGTAATTGGTTTCTGTGTTATTTAGTTTGTTTGGTTTTTCTATTTGATTATGTTAGCAAACTTCCAAATTTTTGGAAATTCTCCTTTTTCTAAAAAGTCGTTAATAATGTTTTTAAAGTTTGCAGATTTGGTTCCTCTACTACTTTTATAATCTCTGGCGGTATGTTGTCTGGTCTTTGTGATTTTTTGTTATTTATGGTTTTTAATACTTTTTTAATTTTTTCTTTGATAATTTCATTTATTTTCTCTTTATTGTTAGAATATTTCCACGTTATTTGGGGATGTATTGGAAAAAGTTTGTGTTCAGGTTTTTGTCTAGATATCCTGTACTTGTTTTTGTAATTTTAATTTTTTTTTCCGCCTTAAATGTCCTCTTCTAATTCTTTACAAAAAATCTTCCATTATTCTTTTTTATTTGTTTCTTTCGTTTTTATAGTTTGTAATTAGTTCTGTGGGTTTTGTATCGTTTTGTGTTAATGTTTTTCTTAGTCTTGTTAATTGTCTTTGTTTTCTATTACTTGTTTTTTTGGTTTATCTCCTTTGTCCACCAGTACACAGGTTTGTATTTGTTTTTTCTTAAAAAAATGCGTTACATAATCTTGTGATTTCTCTAGCTAGTTGTTTTGGTGTGTTGTTTATAATATTTAGTTTAAGTTTCTCGAGTTTCGCTTTGAGGTTTTTTGTAATTTTATTGTTAATCTGCTATCTTGTGTACTTTTCCTTTTTGTTGTTTGTTTTTTATGGTTCACTACTTTCTTACTTTCCAATTTGTTACATTTCCAGCAATATTTGTTGTAACCATTGTTATGTCTTGTATAAATGGCACATGAACGTTTTCAAATGTTGGTACTTTTTCTTCATTTACTGCTACCAGCTCATTTGTCTCCATCGATTCGTCCAGTATTTTCCCTCTTTTCAAACCTGAACGACTTGGCGTTTAAGTCTTCTCTTATTATCAGGCTATAGTTTTGTTTGTTTTTGTTTATAAATACTGGTAGCATTGGCTCTTGTCCTAGCACTATATCAGTGTCTATTTTTGCATTGATATGTACAGCATGTCGTGTGCTGGTTTGCTTCTATTTACATTCACTTACAAAACTTTTATTATCTGTTTAGCCGTTTTGATTCTTAAGGATGTCTTCATCTGTTTTATGTTTTTTTCTGTTCTCTTTTTATTTTTTTATTAAATATTTTGCAATGGCTCTTTCCTGCACTGTGACCGCTTTGATCACATAGCGGACAGTATTCTTTGTCTTTGCAGTTTTTTATATTGTGGTCATTTCTACCACATTTGTAGCAGTTCTTCCCCTTTGCATTATTTTGATGATTGTACTCCCAGCAGCGGTAACACCTTTTTATATAATACTGTTCTTCGATGTTACAATTTAAAATTGCTATTTTTATTTTTTTATTTTTAGGAGTTGTTCTATGTCTGTTTTTGTATGGGTTTTGTCTGGTCGATGTTTACTTATTTTGATGTTGCTAGTAATTTTTTGTTTATTAAGAGCTGCTAAAATGTCATCGTTGGTTGTTGTTGCATCCATTTTTGGATGATTATATTTTTGTCATTATTCTCTCTCCTCTATTTTGCACGATTATTTCTTCGTTTTCAATTATTTCTTTTATTTTTGTTAGTGCCGTTTTATCTTTTTGTATGGTTATCACTATTTTTCCTTTTTTTGTGCTTTTTACGTTTTCTATTTTATCTACAGATTCGTTTTTTGTAGTTTTATTTTGATTTCTTTCTGTGTTTCTTTATATTTTTTCCTTATTGTTTTACTATGGAGCGTAGGTTTTTTTTAATTTAGGTTAATTTTCTTCTTTTTGTGTTGTGCTTGATTTTGGTGGTATTATTATCTTTATTTCTTTTTTTGTCTCTTTAAACACGCATTCTACCATCTTTCTGTGTCTATTTGTTTTTATGTTTTTTATTTTGTGTATAGTTATGTTTTTGTTTTCTATGGTTGCCTCTTTTAGTTTTTCTAATTTTTTTCAAGTGTCGCCTTCTTCTTCTTTGTATTTTATTTTTATTATCTTGGTCGTATTTGTTGTTACACTATTGTTTATTTTATCAAGTACTTTGAATTTCGCGTTCGTATCTTTTAATTCTGGATGTTTATTTAGTGCTAGTTTATGTAAACCTGTATTTTCTTTGACTGTTCTAGTACTATTTGAGTCCTGTAAAGAATGTTCTATGACATTAGTTGTTCTGTAGGCTTTGTCTGACCGTTCTTTGCAAGCTATTTGCCTCCATCGTTCAAATGTGTTAATATCTTTGATGTTGCTGATTCTTTCTTTTCGACCTTCGTTAAATTACACTGGTTGTATGCTTTTGTTAGCTTTTTTTTCTTGATTTTGCATTATGGCGTCTATTTGAATCTCAACGTCTAGCATCGTCTTTTTAATTTTTTTAATTTCATTTCTTCTAAAGACGTCCTAACGTCTTTTCATTTTGATTGTAGTTTCTTTGATTTATCTTTTAGTATTTGAATTTGCATCTATTATTTTTTGCAAATCTTTATGCAGACATGTTACTGCTTCTATGTTGTCTATTAAATCCGCTACTACTAGGTTTACTCTTCTTTTGTTTATTTTAACTATGAAGGATTGTTGGACTGCCTTTCTCTTTTATCGGTTCATTCCCAGGAATTGCATCTGTGTGCGGAGGTACAACTTGTAAGCCAATAATCATAGTATTTTTTGAGTGGTTTCCTATTGTTGTTCTTTTGGTCTCTCTTGATTTTGTTGGTGTTCTATTTATGGAGTCTCTTCTTCCTTTCTTAGTTGTTCTAAATTATTCTACATTTCTTCCTTGCTACCCATATGGCAACCTATCTGTGGGGCTACCAGTCTGGCTAACAAAACAGTAAATGTACTCACAAAATCGAGACATAAAAAAAAACGAAATAATGGATTAAATAAGTCAATAAATTTAATTGCGAGAATACATAATTCAATTTGAATATTTTAGATTTTGTGAAATGTAATCGACTTGGTTTGCGTATTTTCCACATTCTAAAAATTGCTCAAGGTTTATTTAAAAGCAAACAACGGCTAGTAAAAGTTAAAACAGTCGATTATAAAATCCTTGCTGCAATTGCAGCTTTTAACGTATTATTATTAGTAATAAACGTTCAAAAGCAATAAAATGTTTACTGCTGTTGCAGTTTTGTATGAAAGATAATTTATAAATTTTATTGTGCGCAACATCCTTTATAAAATTTCTTGTGGAAGATGCTCATTGAAAAATGATTTGGTTTATATTACTTTTAAAAACAAAGTATTTTATTCCTGTCTGTTTATTATATAAAAAAGAGTTGATGTATAATTGAAAACGTCTGCTTGTTTGCTTTAAAGTGTAAACTGTGTAAATTCAATTATTAGAGCTTTGTTTAAATGATGCATGATTACGAAACTTTTTTTGGCATTATGAAGCGAAGGGATCATAAATTTTCAAGTATGTGTGAAATAATAAAGGTATTGCATTGTTCTTTCATTTCTCGATATACGAAAAAGTACTTGTTTAGAAGCAAGATTTTTGTTTTGCTAATATACTATTTAAAAATGAATCTCAGTTTTTTCAGGAGATAGATAGTTTATTTTTAGTTGAATTGCAGATTTTTTAGACTTATTAGAATCAAAGGTCAAAGTTTCATTATGTTTTTTTGTCTGTTTTTGTTCTCATTTGGAGTAAGAAAATTAATACAGTAAAATCTCTAAATAGAGGTGGCCGTTATTGAGAGGCAAACAAAAATTTTATTTATTAAAATCTTTTAAGCATGGAACATAATATGGTTCGCTATATCGGGTACTATATATCTGCATTAAAAAATAACTATAAATGTGCTGATGCAATATTAAATAATTAGACGATATAATATTGGAAGAGTTATATATATTGAATACATAATACTACATACATTTACATAATATGTACCTATTTTCTAATTGCTTGTTATACCTATTACAATAATTAATTACATACATTAAATTAGATTTTTGTGAAATATTTTTGTATTGAGTTTTTTTTTACATTTTTAAGATTTGTTTGTAAAATGAGTTACACTTACAATAGTACTGAAACTCGACTCTGTTATTATCGTGAATACGAATAAGACGGTGTGCCACGCATACCCATACAACACAATATATCCTACGGATATCTGTTTCTTGTCAAATTCATGTACACTCATGAAATTTAAAACTTGGACACCACAATTTCTGTAAACAAAAGTTTGCACATTGTGAAGCGGGCTTAAGGGTATCATTTACAATTCTAACAGCAGGTAGTCTCAGCAGGGGTTATCTTATAGAAGGACTGTAGAATGAATCATTACACTAAGCACGTTTTAGAAAATAGGTAATTTACGTTGCTTACTTAATTTTTTCTTTAAAGAATATATTTGAAGGTATCGCTAATTAAACACCATAGCTCGATTAATTATCGAATCAAAATTTTGTTTAGGAAATGTTTACAAAATAAAATTAGAAATAATTTTGATTTAAAAAACGTCTACAAGCAATAACTTTTAAATTAAATCAAAAACTAAATATGGTTATTTGGGTTGACTGATTATTACTTATTTTTAAATAAATCTAACCTACTAATTATTGTAAGTTATTAAAAAAATCATTAAACTCTCTATTCATAATATTTAGTCCTTACAAAATGTATATTTTATGACGTTTCATTTTTTCTGTAGTTAATATAAAAAGTGAAAATAAAAACTAAGGCAATTCTTATTGTCAACGTATATATTTAGTTTTTTGACAAGAATTTATTACATAATTATAATTAAGATACCAAGTTTTAGTTTAAAATTAAATGAAAACGTTTTTTTTAAATAAAGGTATTACTATATAAATAAATATAAGAAATCAATAATGGGTGTGACCTCCATTATTATTGATACATTCTTGGAGGCGTCTGCTCATTGACGCTATCAAGGTATCAATATAATTAATATTAATCGTTTCCCATGCGGTATCAATGGCTGCAATTAATGCATTACGGTTTACTGGTATAAAATTTGGCCCTTGTTGTCTTCGGATAACAGCAAGTATTCGAGCCCAAACATTTTCGATAATGTTAAAATTTGGGCTTTTGCTGGCCAGGGTAACAGCTCCAAGTTATTTGCTTGTATCCAGTTGCGCACAACCTGCGAAGTATAGGGTCATCATATCCCGATAGTTAATTATCGAATGTTCCAAGAAAATATGTGTAAATAGTAAATGGAATCTACTAACGTAACGTTAAGTCGTTAATTATAGTTACATAACTCTCCTTTCATAAGATATAGTTCATATTAATATGCTTATTGTAAAGCTTCGTACACACCTGAACAACAAACCGAGGAACAAACAGAACAACGAACCGAACGGCAATCGGAACATTAATTTGGACGGTGCTACGTACGAATTTTAGAACAGATTCGCAAGTCCTGATTGTTCCACGAACGGTTTGCGGCGTTCCCGCAACTTGTCGGTTTTTTCTCCGACATCAAAGAAAATGCGCGCGAATGCGTTTGCAGGTTTGGACGAATCTAAACAAAACGGCGAACAAACTTATGCGGGAGAATTAAATTATTTATTTTTGTCCTTCCTTTTTGTGGGTTTGTTGTGTTTTAGGTAATATTATGGAGTTGACAGAAGAAAAATGTTTTAAATTAATCAGTGTTTAAGAATGCAAGAAAAAATCATGTCCCTATTAGCATCATTTAGGCGGGAAATTTCCAAAATAAAAAAAACGCGAAGTAAATTATAATTTTTTACTCTTTTTTGTGCGTAAAAATTTGGTTAGCAGTATCTTGTAATCTTAATACTTAAAAGAAAATTCTGTCCATTAGCATTATAAGGAAATGGCTTTTACTTTAAGAATACGTTTCAATAACAATAGAATATCCTTGCTTGTTTAATTTACTTCCTTTGAGTCATATTGCTCTAAGGGTTGTTACATTGGTCATTAGAAGTATGTATTAAATAAACAATTACCTACTGCTTGAGAAGGGGTAGTGTGAACCAATAAATAAAGTATGAATTGTAAATTCCATTTTAGTTTAAAATTTCAAGTGTTGTAAAGTGCCACCTCATCTCGGTGCTGATTTGAAAGCGCGGATTGTTTCGGAATTAGCGGCGGGCCGTAGCGTGCGTGAAATTTTACGTATATTAGATATACCAAAAAGCACCGTAGGGCATTACCGAGTAAAATGAAATCTTGAACACACTTTGGAAAGAGCCATCGGAAGTGGTAGACTTAAAGTATCTACACGTGCTCAAGATCTCGAGTTGTTTCATTAAGTAACAGAACAACCATTTGCTACATACTCCAGGGCTATAGCAGATACACATTTTCCCGGATGCCGTATAACTGCACAAAAAAGATTAAAAGAGATGGGAATAAAGAAGTATAATGCGGCTGCGAAAGAAGTTCTCAGTGACGAAAATATGAGACGTTGTCTGCAATTTGCAAGGCGATATGTGAACGAACCTTTGGAATTTTGGAATCGAGTGATTTTTAGCGACGAAAAAACGTTCAATAGCCGCAACGATGGACCACTAAAAGTTTTTAGAATGGAAGGAACTCGTTACGAAAATAATCATATACAGGGTGTTTCCTAAGTAATCTAAAATATTATATGGGGCGTTTCGTTACTCAATTTTAAGACGAAAAGTTCATATAAATATATGTGATAAATCTTGTCGTTAATGAGATACAGGGTGTTAAATTGTTTATAATAAATCAGCTCTGATTGTATTTGAAATTAATTTTTCCTGGTGACGCTACTGGTTTTCGAAAAACATGCTTATTCTAAGTGGCCTTTGGAATAACGTTGACAACTGTGTCAAACCTAAAAACTAACACAAACAACGAACAATAAATTGTTAATAATACGATCTTTTTGTGTTAAGTTAACAACGATGCCTGTGTTTACTAATGCCGAAATGGCTAATATGCACTTTTGTATGGATTAGCGAATGGTAATGCCTTAGAGGCTAGACGTATGTATGCCCAGCGTTATCCTAATAATCGTTTACCATGTTCAGATACGTTCACTAAGCTACATAATAAAATAATAAAACACCCTGTATCTCATTAACGACAAGACTTATCACACATGTTTATATGAACTTTTCGTCTTAAAAATTCAGTGACGAAGCGCCCCATATAATATTTTAGATTATTTAGAAACACCCTGTATGTCCTAAAAAACGAAGTGGTTATTTTTCTGTGAATGTGGGGTTGGGTTAGCGCGCGGGGTCCAGGAGTTTGTTGGGCTATCGATGGACGTCTTGATTCTGCTGCGTATTTAGATATTTTGGAAACTATTATGAAACCTTCAGTCGAAGTGTTTTATCCAGACGAAGATTATATTTTCCAAAATGTAAGTATTCTTATTTCACTATACTTTCTCCAAAAAATAGTTCGGGATCTGTTGAATTAACATTTTCATAATGTATTTTTGTTGTTAAAGGACAACGCCCCTATTTATACTTCGCGGGTTGTGCGCAATTGGATACAAGCAAATAACTTGGAGCTGTTACCCTGGCCAGCAAAAGCCCAGATTTTAAAATTATCGAAAATGTTTGGGCTCGAATACTTGGTGTTATCCGAAGACAACAAGGGCCAAATTTTATACCAGTAAACCGTAATGCACTAATTGCAGCCATTGATACCGCATGGGAAACGATTAATATTAATTATATTGATACCTTGATAGCGTCAATGAGCAGACGCCTCCAAGAATGTATCAATAATAATGGAGGTCACACCCATTATTGATTTCTTATATTTATTTATATAGTAATACCTTTATTTAAAAAAAAACGTTTTTATTTAATTTTAAACTATAACTTGGTATCTTAATTATAATTATGTAATAAATTCTTGTCAAAAAACTAAATATATACGTTGACAATAAGAATTGCCTTAGTTTTTATTTTCACTTTTTATATTAACTACAGAAAAAATGAAACGTCATAAAATATACATTTTGTAAGGACTAAATATTATGAATAGAGAATTTAATGATTTTTTTAATAACTTACAATAATTAGTAGGTTAGATTTATTTAAAAATAAGTAATAATCAGTCAACCCAAATAACCATGTTTAGTTTTTGATTTAATTTAAAAGTTATTGCTTGTAGACGTTTTTAAATCAAAATTATTTCTAATTTTATTTTGTAAACATTTCCTAAACAAAATTTTGATTCGATAATTAATCGAGCTATGGTGTTTAATTAGCGATACCTTCAAATATATTCTTTAAAGAAAAAAATTAAGTAAGCAACGTAAATTACCTATTTTCTAAAACGTGCTTAGTGTAATGATTCATTCTACAGTCCTTCTATAAGATAACCCCTGCTGAGACTACCTGCTGTTAGAATTGTAAATGATACCCTTAAGCCCGCTTCACAATGTGCAAACTATTGTTTACAGAAATTGTGGTGTCCAAGTTTTAAATTTCATGAGTGTACGTATATCTCATCTATCAAAAGACTTCTTAAAAATATCGTAAATTGGAAATAGCTTCTGGAGATTCTTTAATCTATATCTTGAAGATGTCCTATCTAAAGATTATATAAGTTTGCATAAGCAGTTCCACTCTCTAAAGTTTGTTTTGGCGGTAGTCGCACTGTTTATTACTTCATAAAAAAAATATTCTGTATCTACCTTTTTGTTTTGTATGCATTGTATTTATGTTGATTTTTGGTGTTTATTGACGTGGAGATTGTTAATTTTATAGTTGTAAAGGAGATTTGAATACAGTTAAGGGTAAATGTATGTTTTTGTTTTGGATCACGTAGTTATTTCCTCCAATTTTAATTTAATTTAAAAACTTGTTCTTTTTAGGAACCCTTCGGGGTTGGAAGTTGTGGTTTAAAAATTTAAACTTTTTTGTAGAACTAGACGACGTTTTGCTCCTCAAGCGGGAGTTTTTCAAGGCTTTGTTCAATAAAAGTTGATAGTCATTGTTTGATAAAGCCTTAAAGAAGCTCCTGCTTGTGAAGAAAAAACGTCGGTCAGTTATACAAAAGATTGAATTTTGAAACCACAACCTCCAACTCTGAAGGGTCCTTAATAAAGACAAGTTTTTAAATTATGTTTTTGTTTGAATTAGTATCAAAAATCAAATTTGAATTAAATTTATTTTTTACTCGTTAGATTTGGTAATTTACTTATGTTGGAAAATTTGGGTTAAACAAATGTTGTTATTTATTATTGGTAGTTTCTGCTCTTTTAAATATTTTTCAATAATTAAATTATGCCGAAAATTAAATTAATGTACGTAT